>NIVC01003681.1:0-39581 GCA_002269645.1 Macrostomum lignano
TTAATCTATAGTTTAGAACACTATATGTAGAAAAAGTAGAAAGTAGAAAAAAATCTTTTTTTTTGGTTTACACTGATACACACAGACATTACCTTACACAAAGCTCTAATTGTCAATTAGACAAAGTTAAAAATAAAAATAATAGTTATTTTTGTATAATGTTTTATATAAACAATAAAGAACAAAAGTAAAATTGGTGCATTTTTTGTTAATTTTTAAATCCTTACTTTGTAAAAACATGGAAGTTAGTTTAGTGTTAAATAGTTATCAAATGTTAAGATTATATAATATATATGCATCTAGACAACTATTGTGACTAGATATAGATAAAATGATAATGTATTTTTGGTACATCATATCAAAATATTAAATATATATACAAAAAGCCCAAAATAACTTTTTGTATAAACATATATGCTAAAATTCTTGAATATACTCTAGAAAAAAGCATACATGTCTTCTTCCTGACTATGGCGTTTAAATTTATACAAAATGACTATAAAATAATATGGATAGTATATATAAGTATACTTGTAGTGTTAAAAAAAAGATTTTTTGTTGTCAAAACTTGTTTACAATAATAAAAACCTTTTCTTATAAAAAAGTTTTTATTAGGTCTTATCCTATTGTATTTGTATTATAATAAATATAATACACTATAAATACATATAGACACAAATAAATACAAATACAGTAGGATAAGACCTAATAAAAACTATTTTCTCTATCTAAAAACATAGGTTAGGTAGCCCCTCCTATACATTAATATTCTATAGTAGGTAAGTAGCCTAGGCCTAGTAAGTAGGATGGCAATATAAAGAATCATGTTTGGCTATTTTCTAGAAATACATTT
The DNA here is from genome assembly GCA_002269645.1 of Macrostomum lignano. Taxonomy (NCBI): domain Eukaryota; kingdom Metazoa; phylum Platyhelminthes; family Macrostomidae; genus Macrostomum; species Macrostomum lignano. The sequence continues at coordinate 854 of NIVC01003681.1, forward strand.
AGCTAGGCCCAATCCAAATCTATTCAGCCTTGTTATATATATTATAAATATGTTTACTTTTGCTTTTGAAACAAACCAAGATCAAGAAAAATATTATATTAGGCTTTTCACACAAAGATTGGTTCCAGAACCACATTAATTCCAATTCCAAAACCAGAATTGGTAGGAAAGAAAAGCATCAATTTTTTTATTTGTATTTAATTATAGTACTTCTCAAAAGTTAAAAAACATTTTTTTTTATAAACTATGACCTACACTTTGAGCTTTCAGTATTCTTTTTGAAATGTTTGAAATATTATTTTAAATTTGTCCTATTGGCTATTGTTTCGAAAGAAATATGACAAAGGATTGACCCTGAGCCTCTTCATATCGCCGTTCCAAACTGGTTCGACGCTCTTCATATTGATGGTTTTGAAAACAGAATCAGTTCTGGAACATGTTCTGGTTCTAGAATATGGTTCAAGAAATTTTCTTGAACCGTTGTCATGTTTACACTTTAACAGTAAAATATATTTGAAATCATCAATTTTTTTATTATTGTTATAAAATTATCCTTTTTGTCATATCCAAAAGGAAACAAAGTCAAAGAATGACAAAATTAAATTGTAAAGACTGTCAAACATAAAATGGGTTCAAACTCCTTATTTCACACTGGTTCTGGTTCTAGAACTCGAATTTATTCTGGTTCTAGAACGCAATTGCCGTGAAGAGGCTCTCCTATTGGAATATAATCACCAAAACCCATAGACACCATGCAGGGGTACTTCAAAGGGCTGCACCTGCACAGCATATCAGAATAAATGGCTTGGACACTTGTGCAAGACTGAAAAAGAGTTAAGTTACTTATGTGCATTTGCAACTAGGTAAATGGCTAGAGTCAACTATAACTGTCTTATTAAGGCTAAATGCCTCATTATCTAATTAGTACTACCTCTATATTATTTTTGGGTAAGCATTTTTGTGACTTCTTGCTAGTCCAATACAATTTACAGTGGCCAGATTAGCTAGCAGTTTTGCATGTATGATTTCTAAAAAACATGATACAATTTAACAAAATTTATTATAAATAATAATTGTACTATATTTACATTTTTAGTATTAGGCCCTCCCTAATAAATTAAGTATTAATAAATTTTTATATCTAAGCATTTATTGTATGAGATAAAAAAATGGCTAAACAATAACCCTATTTGGCTAATAATGTTGAATGTTAGGATTTTTAATTACTTTTTAAGATTTTAACATTTGCCTTTTCATTTTGCAAATAGAACATAGGCCAGTAGTTTTTCAACTTGTGGGTTATGACCCCCAGTGGGGTTATATAACCATTTTTGAGGTTGCAACACTAAGAAATAATAAACATTGTATGAGTATATCATACTTAATGATGCATTATATTGATTATAAAAGGGGTTACAAACATTAAAAAATGATGCAATGCAAGTTGCAAGTGAATAAATTAAGGTCACCTGAAAAAAGGTTGAGAACTACTGGCATAGGCCATGCACTCATGTGCGCATGCCCACATATACATGGGGATACCTATAACTAAGCACACTTACGCATGCACACATCTGCCTATACCTGCACCTACCAAATTTCTTAGGTGCACTGCCATGCCAGATGGTATCCAATTGGAATAATTGGATAAGAATTGCAATTGGAAGACTTATTTGAAGGTTCCTAGTCATTTTGTTATCTGCCATTTCATCATCTGGGTGTCTGGAATGTTCACCTCAACTTTGGTTACTTCATCATCTTAGGCCTAATTAGCATACACTAGGCCTACCTGAAGAGAGTCATTTTTGTCTTCCACCAATAGTTCCAAATTCAAGTGAATTAATGTGGCAATCAAACATATTTACTTGGAAATCCTAATGATCCCAGTCATTTTGTCATCTCGATTGATAAAACCTATCAATCGATCAGTTCTGTTTGCTGCAGCTTAATAGTAGTGTGGTTAATAAAAACAAAAAATGGTTTATACTAACTCGGATCTCACACAGATTAATTGGTTGATGAAGAAGTATCTAGAATAACTAAATATTTGGTCACTTTGTCAAATTAATTTTTCAAGATACTTTGCTTCTGGTCACTTCGTCATCCAATATGACAAAATGGAATATGACAATCTGACCAGGATTGAGTAAATTTCTCAAACTGAATTCCAGAATTGGATCACAATTTAGGAACTGATTCTAAAATGGAATAGACAATATGAAAAGCTTTGAACCATGTCTGGTTCTGGAATTGGTAATATGAAAAGCCTATTAAGTATTAGGCCTAATCAATTATAAAATTTATCATAAAACATGTTTGCACTTTGCATGTCTTTTTTTAAACAAGCAATTATCAATTGATTATTTTTGCAATCACAAAATTAATATGAATCATCAAAACATCACCTAAATATCAAGCAACTAACAAACATGACTAGGCCTATCATCCTCCAATGCCTTGTTTTAAAAGTTACACTTGGTAATTTGACTAGGTAGGCCCCTAGGGCCTAGCACACACATCCAATGATGTACAACCAAAGTGAAAAAGTCAGACGATGTATTAATTTGCACGATTCTGGTTCTGGAATCGGTATTATGACGGTAATATGAAAAGCCTATATGACTATAGTATAGTATGACTATTGCACTATGTGACTCTGCTCATTTGCTTTTTGCTCGTTTTGATATTGCTTTGATACACTATACACAGAATGATGTCCTATTACAGATTTATTTTGATTGTTAGGTCAATTTTGAAAAGCAGAAATGCAGACTTAGCTAAATATTAAGAATGCTAACTTTTGTCGTTGGGCCTACTTGCTGTCACAATGCGCACGTGGATTAGGCCTACACTTAATGATTGTTTCATAGAAAATGAAACCTCCGTTTTGCAAGATTTTAGGAGGCTTCATTTCAAACAAATATTTTGTACATAATTTTTAGCGCTGTAGAGGAGGGTAAAATAAAATTTGATTGTTTTCTTAGCTTTAGTTTTAAAAAGCTATAAAGGTCTAATATTTGTTGCAGAAATTTAGCGCAATAACTAATTAAATTCTTTGAACTTACTCTCGTGCCGGCTTGAAAATTGATCGAAAATCAACCTCACAATCTGCAACACTAAAAACAATTTGTTTGAATCGGTGACTTAGCGCGGCATTATTCAAGAGTCCCATTTGCCTCTAGTTTTTAACTTTAGGACAAAAATGCAGAAAATATTTACTATATAGCCAGCAAATAAATGCAGGGATGTGTTGATAAGGAATAAATTAAATATTCTTTTTCATGCACAGGTTACTGTGTAAATTGCAATGTCAATTCCAACAACAACAACAACAGAGTACGCTGTCAGTTCGCAAAAGCAGCGTCAGATGGCGCGCTTCGAAGCTTGGGCGCGAACAAAGGCCGCACCGCCGGCAGAGTCCGGGGCGCCGGCGTCAGCCAGCAGACAGTCGACGTAGCGCCGAGTCCTCGCCTGTCCCCGCCGGTAGGGTGCCTGCAACGTAAGTAGCAGCACCTCCTGCACCGGCTCCGGACAGTAGGCCTCGGCGCGGATGACGTGGCCTACCAGCTGGAGTCGCCGACGGCGCAGCAGATCGCTAGGACGGGCCAGGCCAGCGCGATGATAGAGCGCCGTGTTGGTGACTCGCTCGTTGCCGATCTTGAAGGCGCCGCCGCGTCGACTTGAGCCTCGAGCGAGTCTATCAGCGTCCAGGTCTCGGCGTTGTATAAGAGGACGGTCTCGATCATTCTTGCGACAGTTGCTGATTCTTATAGTCCATCAAGTCCTGTAACCAAGGACAAATTCTCACAACTGGAAGTTCAATGGTTCGGTCAGCAGAGGACTTTAAAACTTTAAAAAATGTCGAATTTTTTATTTCGCTTGCGACACTCGACTTTTTCAGAGCTGTACATTGCGACAGCTGGCATTTTCAATTGCCAGATGTCCAAAGAGTATAATTGAGAAACTGGCGCATTTGCGACAGCTTCTTTTGCAAGGATATAAAGTCCTCTGCTGACCGAACCATTGAACTTCCAGTTGTGAGAATTTGTCCTTGGTTACAGGACTTGATGGACTATAAGAATCAGCAACTGTCGCAAGAATTGCCCAAAGCTTAAAATTCCTAAGCCCCAAAAACAAGCCATCCGCACGCTATCCGCACGTAACTAATTTTTAACGCCTCCCCACAGACAAGCCAAGTACATGGAACGCTTTGAACCTTCTGATGCATAAATAAAGTGTCTAAATCTTTGCAAATTACCCAGATTTATAGCTGTCGCAAACATTTAAATTTTTTATGAGGATGGATGCGGCTAGATTTACGGGAGTCGTTGGGCCAGTGTAGGGACTCGGCGGTTGAACTACCAACATATCGTAAGATAAGAAGCTTTCCAGAAAGTTATTTCCATTGGAGAAATCAAAATGCTTGACTCTTTTCAGACTGGCTGGGCAATTTAGAAATCGACAAACAATATAATTAAAATACAATTTTTAGTACATGTATAGGAGTACCATTTTCAACTTTATTTTAATCAATCTTCAACTACTCGTAGGCAATACATTTAGTGCCAAAAATTATTTTAGAATTAGCGCAACAATGATCTGTTTCACTCATTCCTTTTGCAATACGGATGATCAATTAGTAAAATGGGTAGAAAATGGAAATTAAAATCAAGTAGATAGCTTCTATACTTAACGCATCAAAGTATTGCTGCTTCTTGTCAGTCTAGCCTAATGATTTGCTTTACTGCATTAGAAAACGGTCAAACGTCTACTAGAAGCAAGATACGCTCGAGTAGACTCCAATAAGTTAAGCCAATGTAGGAAAGGTGGCATCAGTTGTAACGCCGCAATTGTTGTTCTTCGTCGACATCAGAACGTAGCCGTTGTTGCCCCAGTAGAAGCTCCAGCTGTTCTTCACCAGCCAGTAGGGCTCGCCGTTTAGCACGCCGTATCCAACAGCCAAGACGGAGTGGTCCAAATCCGTGCTGCTACAGGCCGGCTCAAAATAGACACCCGAACTGTAGAACACGAAGGACAGGTGCGACGCGTCGATGGAAACGCTAATAGGGCCACTGTGAAATAGAGCAGCCTTCATCGCCGTAATATTGTTCGGCGGCACCTGGATGTAGCCAGTCACGTTGACAGACGAGTTCACCTTCTCTGCGTGGCAGTACGCGTCCTGCATAAGGTAAGGCCCGTAGTCCTCCTCGAACGCCAGGCCGTGCTTCTGCATGTAGGAGTAGGACGGAACGTCTTCACCACCGTTGCAGCCGTTGTTGCCGAATCCCCAGGAGCAGTCAACCAGCTGCTGCTGAGAGAAGCGGACTCGTTTTCCAGTTTTAACAAAATAGGCGCCCTCCAACACTCCGGCAGCGCCGAACGACCAGCACGAGCCGCAGATTCCCTGGTCTTTGACTGGCGACACGCCGCCCAGGATTCGCCAGTCCCAGTTGTCCGGCAGACTGTCTCCAGAGCTGGGCACAGTAAACGGATGTCGAGTTGCCCTGCCGGCAGATTCCAATACGCCGCCGCGGCTCTTGCGACAACGCGATCGAGTGCGGAGCTCGTCCCTGGACTGGTCAGCCAGGTGGTTCACAGCCAGCTTGTAGGGCAGACCGGCCCTGTGAAATGTTTTAACAAATGCAACTATGCTAACATGATGTAACAGTATACGAGAGAAATTCATGTAGGCGGTTTAACACTACTAAAGGTGGCGGCAACAAAAGAAGGGAAACTACTTTACCTCTAAGGTAAATACTTTTCTATTGTTTGTTTCCTAGAGCTTGAGATTTTTTAAAGCAGTAAAGAATTACTCCGATTATCAAGCTTTCTACTAGCTTAAGATATCAACACCCCTTTGAGCATCGACATCCCAGAATACCCTATAACTTACCCTTAGATGCTTGGCAAGCTACTATACAAAAATCCAGATAGGTTTACATCGTTTGAGTCTGATTTGGCTCAGGTCCAGCTAAGGGTAACCTAAAAGCTAGCCTGAATACCAAACTTTCAAGTTTTTCGTGTGAACCGGACCGAAACCTGGTGATTGTGAATCACACTTTGAGTAAGTATGAATGTGAATTCACCTGTTCTTCGAATGGATGTAGCGCAGATTCTGACGAAATGCATGAGTTCGTCTCCTCTCTTCTACCTGGCTGTCGTAGGGCTTGAAGCGGCGATGAACGGTCTGGAATCGTTGGAAATGAGCGTCGACCGAGCGATGATCGCCGCCGCTAACCAGCTCCGACAGCGGGTTCAAAGCAGCGACGCCGTCACTCGGAGGCGCCGGATGGCAGGTTTTCGGCGCCTTCACCTCAAAGTCCTTAGCCTGCGGCCGCGTCTTATCGTCATACTCCATGTACTCAACATAGTAGCGATCGTAGTGCGAGCCAAGCAAAGAATCGTAGCCAATCATGTCGTAGCGGTAGGGCCTGTTGTCTTTCTGCCCGACCCACAGAGTGTAAGTGTTCACCTTGTCGGCGAAGACAGTCTTGTTAACAAAGACGTTGCACATCACACCGCGAACTTCCTCGGCGCGGCTATAGGTGAAGTAGCTGGCGTCTGGCAGTACATTCTGGACATTGTACACCCCGGCCAGTTGGTAGCAGTCTCGCTTGTTCTTCTCAGTCTCTGTAGATACCGGATGAAGCAAGTAGCCAGAGTGCGAAGCGTTAGCAAAGTTGAAGCTCTGCACCATGCCCGAGTAATAGTCGATCCTAGATAGCTGCTTCTCATTGTCAACGTAAGCGGAGAACGGCTCGGAGATTTCGGCGTACGGCAGCTCGATGGTTCCGCTGACGGTGTAGAACTTCGGCATCGGCGGCGGCGTAGGTGGACCCTGACTCTCGTGACGCAGCACTGCGTCCGCTGAGGCGCATCCACTGATCTGGAGCAGGACTGGAATAGGAAAATAAAATGGCGAATGAGTAAAATAACTTAAGCTTCTTATGCCGAAATAACAGAGCGACATCAGAATATCCATCGACTGAGCTCCAATATTTATTACTCTATAGGTAACTTATACTTAATTCCTACGGATAACATGTACATATTGTCGAAAACTGAAGTAGGATGCTGGAGACTGATAACGAATGTATATTAGAGAAATTGGACTTTTCTAGAGCGAATTACTATCTATCGACCGAATTGGTCCATTGAGAAACGCGATGCATATTCAGAGCTGTGTTCTCTCTATAGAGCATACTAAATGCACTAGCGATACGACAACTCTGTTTCAGTACAAGCTCAACATTGATTTAACGATTATTATACTCATTTAGAGACAGTCAAAACTTACCAAAGCTCACTATGACTAAGCCTAGACAACGCATTTCTTCGAAATATCTGTAACTAGTAAGTAGATATCCAGCTTTGCTGCTAACACCTAAAGCCGAGCCTAGTTAAGTCAAGCCAGCAACAATCTTTGCATAAGCATTTTATAACGCATGACACTATATATACATTTATACCTTACACGTAAAGCTGCAGCTGCATATCGCTTCGTTTGATCGCCAAAGGACCAACAAGCTAGTTTATAAGCAGAAGCTTGCGCAAGCGCATTTGCCGGGCACAAGCTTCGCGCATGTTACATTATCAGCAAGTCTGTGCGCACTTTGTTGCAGCCTGGAAAGTTTTGATAAAGCAAGAATTCCGGCTTTCACTTGCAACGTTAAGCTCAATATTGATTATTCTGCTAATTGTTGCTGTTAATGCCTGCAAGACCCTGCTGCTGCTTAAGACCCTGGATGCACACCAGCACACGTCTGATTCATCAAGGATGAGCGGAAAATGATACGAGTCTGACTTGATTTATTACCACTTTATATGGCAACATTTATGAGTAAAATGTGTTAAAAATCTGTAAAAATTACTGACGCGTCTTAGCACAATCAGCTTTTAAGTTTACTCCTTTTCTTGAAGGAAATCAAGGAGGCCATGTCCCCAATTAGGAGGATAGCTACCGGAAATACAGATCTAAGCCCTCCCCTCTAATCCGGCAGGTAAAAGACGATTTGATACCGAAGACAGACGGAAGTTCAACCAGGAGACAATTGCTGCTGTTCAGACAGCAGTGGAGTCGGACCGTCGTGTAACAATTGAGGAAATGGCAAGCGAATTCAGCCTCTGTCGGCCCTGTCCACTTGCAGGAATGGTTTTCCATTGGGTTAATGCGCTTGTCCATTCAGTAGCAAGCGTAAGGAGTTTCTGGTTGGTGGTAACTCAGTCAGGAACGAGTGGGAACGGGTTGTGAGAGGTCTCCCAGCAGATGCCTTTGCCCTGGTCTTGGCAGATCTTAGAGCAGTCAGCATGGCCCTGTCAGGGCATGGCTGCTTCTCTCAACACCGCTTTAACACCGTCAGGTACAACATTTATCTTTCAAAGCACCTTGGTAAGTCCACGATTTATATGGGGCATGCAAGCAATGAAAACTCAATACTGTAAGCCATGCTGGATTCATTGAGGTCAAAGGATCAGCTGACCTATTCCCAAAAGAAAGACATAAAAACGGTCTTATGACTCATCTGACTATTCCTAGAAAATTCATAGATCGTTTCTCGTGCTCCCCATATCTTGCTACTACCTGATCGTTTGCTAATCTATGCTAAGTTAATCGACAATCAGATGACTAACACCTGACTTCAAAGTTCTTGCAGTACCGAACAAAGTTGCTTAGCAGTAAAACCTGTTTAGCCTCTAGCTAGTTCATAAAAAGGACTGGCCGGACACCCAATATCAGTCGGAAACAATAAACAACCCCTGGAAAAAGTCATGTGATTCAATGCTTATCACTTCAGCCCATCGTTTATCGGAAAGAAAAGCTTTCTAACACCAGAACCGGAAAAAACCATCAAGATTAGTTCAAATTCTAGCTAAAATAGAAATTGAAAAAAAAAGATTAACAAAGGACTACAAGAAAATGATATTATTTTCAAGTGCTTGCTGTTGACCTCGTTAACTTAAAATTGAAAATAATTAATAATGCAAGCAAATTAGTTTTGTTTAATTTAATAAAATATCGGACTTAGTCACGGTAAATTACGGCACCAACAATTATTATATAGATACTTAATTGATTGCAGTTATTAACACAGCAAAAAACTAATCAGGCGACGTTGTTTTTGTTTAAGAATAATAAAACATACGCGTGCAAACCACTCTTAGTAGCATTGCTGGGTTTTAAAACTAATAAAGTAGACAAATAATGGTTTTAGCAACGGAGAAGACAGTCCAAAATGCAGAAAATAGTTTAACCGGTCGGTGAAATACTATGTAAACGCTATTGGACTTAAAATTACAAGGTTAGGAATTTGAAAGCATGTTTACGTGCAGTTCAGCTGTGCTTTAGGTATCGGTAAAGTTTCCAATACGGAGGAACTTAACATTTAACAGTTATTGGTTGCACAAAAAATTGAAAACCTGTTGTTGATGGCACTAAACCTGTTGTTGATGGCACTAAACCTGCTGTTGATGGCACTAAACCTGCTGTTAATGGCACTAAACCTGTTGTTGATGGCACTAAACCTGTTGTTGATGGCACTAAACCTGCTGTTGATGGCACTAAACCTGTTGTTGATGGCACTAAACCTGCTGTTAATGGCACTAAACCTGTTGTTGATGGCACTAAACCTGCTGTTAATGGCACTAAACCTGCTGTTAATGGCACTAAACCTGTTGTTGATGGCACTAAACATGTTGTTGATGGCACTAAACCTGTTGTTGATAGCACTAAACCTGCTGTTAATGGCACTAAACCTGTTGTTGATGGCACTAAACATGTTGTTGATGGCACTAAACCTGTTGTTGATGGCACTAAACATGTTGTTGATGGCACTAAACCTGCTGTTAATGGCACTAAACCTGTTGTTGATGGCACTAAACCTGCTGTTAATGGCACTAAACCTGTTGTTGATGGCACTAAACATGTTGTTGATGGCACTAAACCTGCTGTTGATGGTCTGCACCGCAGACTGAACGCACTGACGCGAAAAAAGGGTTAGATTTCCAATTAAAATGCACTTTAATATAAGCACCAGCCCAACTTCAAAGCAACAATGCAGTTTCAATCAGCACTAACAGACGCATGGCCGTTAGAGGTCCCGCAGTCTTCCAAATGCGGGAACAGCAACAGCAAGCTCTGTCTGGCGTCCGCATCCAAATTGAGTTCGAGCAGACTGCGGCCGAACCTGGCCACGATAGACTGCAGGCCATGCTGGCAGGCCTCACGAAGAGCTGCCGGCAGGCGCAGGCAGGTGTCATAGGCCTGCGACAGCGGCAGCTGGTGCTGATAATTAAACTGTTGAAGCTGCTTGTTGGCTTGCTGACTCGCTGGTCGATACCGTCGCTGACTGTCGGAGTCTGACGGCGAGGTGGCGGCAGCGCGCGCAGCCGGAGCCATCAGCAGCAGCAGCTGGTCAAGTCCGTCGGCTTTAACGGCGGCCTCGAGGGTGCGGCCAAGCCGGAGCAGCAGGCCCAGCAGTTCGGGTAAGTCGCGTTGGACAACGCCGAACTCGTCCTCAGTGTAGGAGGCTTCGATCAGGGAGCACAGGACTCGCACCATTAGCACGTGCAGTTGGCAGGGCGCCAGCAATTCCAGCAGGTCGCTATGAGGCAGCGGCTCTTTAAGCCAGGCAGCCACACTGGCCAGGGGGTGATACACAAATCCGCCAAGAGTTGCAGAGCCGGCGCGTCGCTGCTGGCCGTCCAGCGACAAAGCTGAGGCGCCATCACCGACGCCTGGCTGCTGATCGTACTTAGCCGACGAACATGGCGGAGTCGGAGGCGGCGACAGCGGATCGGTGACGTGCAGCCGGGCGCGCAGGTGCGGCGGTAGCAGGGCCCGCTGCATAGCCACCCGGCCAGGCAGGCGGCCCTCGCTGCGCAACTGCCGGTGCCGATCGCGAAGTCCGGCCAGCAGGCAGCCGAGCCGCAGCCGGGCCTCGTCGCTGGCCAGCTCCCAGACTCGAGGCCGGCCGGCTAGCGGGCTGATGGCGAACACCGCCCTGCGGCAGGCCGGCTCGCCCAGCTGCCGGCACAGGGCGGACCAGGCCAGCAGGCGGGTCAGCTCGGGATGGCAGCCTTGACCGCCTCCATCGGTCATTGTCGGACAGTTGCCGGACAGCATGGCCGGGCCAGTGACCTCTTCGGGTAGGCCGAACTCAGTCGATGCCTCCAGCACTAGCGGCGCTTCGGGTCGGCCAAGCCACAGCCTGGCCAGCTCGGCCGCGGCCGAGGCGGACATCAGCAGGTGCAGGCAGAGGAGCATCAGGCGGACGGCCAGACGAGGCGACATCGGCACGGCTAATGCGGAGCGGAGAGCCGGCCGGCCAAGGCAGACGGTTAGGCAGGCGTAGATCAGGGCGCTGGCGCAGACTAGGCGCAGGGCTAGGCGTTTGTTCCGGCGCCAGGCGTCCCTCAGCTGGGCGGTCATGCAGCGCAAAGCGTGCAGCCTAGGCTGCAGCAGGTGCTGGCTAGCCGAGGTGGCAGTCAGGGCCGAGGTGACCACGGTGCGACCGTTGGCCAGCAGCAGGCTGGCTAGGCGAGCCGCGCAGGCCAGCTGGCCGGCCAGCATGGTGACGAGAAAGGCGTCGCTGAATTGCCCGGTGCCGGCGGCAAAGATTTCGCCGCTGCCTGATTAGTGAGGATTAATTGGGGATTATTCGGTTCGCTTAGCATTTTGGTATGTTTAGTTGTGAGTTAATCCAACAGAACGGCTTTATTGAACTTAGATTGCATAAATAAGTGTAAATACATATTGAGTACATATTGGCCCATACAGGTACAATGGAGTGTATATTGACTCACACAGGTACAATGGAGTGTATATTGGCTCATACAGGTACAATTGAATATACATTGGCTCACACAGGTACAATGGAGTGTATATTGACTCACACAGGTACAATGGAGTGTATATTGGCTCATACAGGTACAATGGAGTGTATATTGGCTCATACAGGTACAATGGAGTGTATATTGGCTCATACAGGTACAATGGAGTGTATATTGGCTCATACAGGTACAATGGAGTGTATATTGGCTCATACAGGTACAATGGAGTGTATATTGGCTCATACAGGTACAATGGAGTGTATATTGGCTCATACAGGTACAATGGAGTGTATATTGGCTCATACAGGTACAATGGAGTGTACATTGGCTCATACAGGTACAATTGAGTTACATTGACTCCTACAAGACATAAGATGTAGTTGACAGGTTACTTAGACCACCTGACTATGCTACTATCACTAGACAGATGTACTGTACACAGCCCTAAGTAAACAAGAACCCAACCAACCTGTCAGACGATAGCAAGCAAGGCAAAACAGAAATGTTGGCACAGCCTGCGAGGCCCACAGTCCCATATTGCGCCAGCGCACGTGTTTAGTAACCAGGCTGTGCCTCTCCCTATAAATAGTGTCAGCCAGGGCCGGCCTGCGCCACATATCTGCCACTAGAAGCAACTGGCCAAGCCAGGTGGCACCTAGGGCGGAAACAAATGGCAGCGATAGTAGCAGACTGACTGGCCTACGCCAAGACAATAGACATTCAGCCAGTGATAGGCCAATCAGAGACAGAGCCCCAATGGCACATGTCCACAGACAGCAGGCTTGAAGGCGCATTTTTTATTCAATTTAGATTTCAATAGGCATAAGTTTTTAGTGTTCTTCGCTGAAACAATTTAAATGATTTTCAGACATTCTTAAATTATTGTGCTTAAAAGTGAACAAAATTATTTTCAGAAGCAAGGCAATAAATATTGCAAAGTATTATTTTCTCTAAAACTGCTTACAAAATAATTTTAATGGAGAAAAAAACTATGTACAAGCATTAATATGATAGAAGGAGATAGTATGATTAAAGATCACTTGTACACTTCTTTATCATATTTCTGAAGACCAAAGGGGTTGGGGTTGTAGCCATGGAATCATGACTTGAAGGTCAGGGGTTCGATTTCCAATCCCACTGGAACAATGTGTCCTCGAGCAAGACACTTAACTCTGCACTGCTTCAGTTCACCCAGCTGTAAAATGGGTACCGGCATTAGCTGGGGTAATTGAGGGTGTGGCGACCCCCTAGTCCTTGTACTGAACAGCCATATGCAGCCTTCAGATGCATCACACAATAGCTGTAGCTGAGCTGTCAGATGCATATCTGGCCCAATTGGCAATTGAGGCAGCCTGCTGAAAAACAGAGGATTTTGGTTTGGATTTTTGTAGTTCAGCGGGATATTCTCTTTATCCATTCAGTGAGAGAATATCCAGTTGTTTCTTTGGATAAGTGATGCCAACTTTACATATCCGGATGTTTTGTTTAGATAAGTGACATATCCGGGTGATAGTCTAGATATTCGTCCGGATACAACTTGTCCAGATATAGCAGAGTATCCAAACCAAGTGGTTTGGTATCCAGATGAAAAGTTCAGAAATTTTTGTCCAGATAAGTCACATATCCGGGTGATAGTCTAGATATTCATCCAGGTATAACTTGTCCAGATATAATTCAGATAACATGTCATATCTGGATATATCTGGCCATTTATTTGGAAAAGTGCCCCTATCCGGATCCGGATACACTATATCCAAACCAAATATCTGTCCCTATTTTTTAGCGAGAGATGTAATCAAATTTTATTATTTTTGTTATTGAAGACCAACATAATAAATGATCAAGATTTATTGCTGCTATATATGCAGAACCAAGTGAAAAGGTTTATGAAGACTAACTTCTCAATAATAATTTAGCTATCAGTATAGCAACATTGCTAGAAAACTATTAAAGTACAAACCTATAGCATAATTTATTAAGGTTTATTTACAAATATTGCATTAAGTACAGTATATAATACAGGCCTATTAGGATAACAATAATGATTTAGGCCTATTTATAGTCTTACTATTTATTGAATTAGGCATGTTACATAGACTTATCATTATATAAGTCTTATTATACTTATAATGATTTAAGTCTATGTATAGACTTATAATACTTATAATAAGAATTATAATACAAGAATTCTTATATTCTTGTTCTTATAATTCTATAATCTATAATCTTTATCACTAGGACCATGAAAATGCTCGGGCACAACCTAGGGATTCACCCAGCCATTTCTATTGGCAACACACACATGTAAGTTGCTATTGGATAGAATAGTAGTCATGTGACTGCTCTCAGCCAATAGCGACTTACATGTATATGTTGCCAATAGAAACAGCCAGGTGAATCCTAAGGTTGCGCATGTATGACCATGACTTTAGATTAAAGGAAAGTCTAACAAACATGAAGATTTTATTAAATTTGTATAAAGAAACTTTAATGTTTTTATAGATCAATTTATACCTAGCAATAAAATACTTTTAAATGATAAGAATAAGCATTTATATTAAGGCTATTATAGCCTATATTTTATTCTTGATTTACCTAAGCTAATATCTTTATTTAGGAGAATGGCTAGGTTTATAAATGCATCTTTTCCTAAGATTCTTTCACTTGAATTGCTACTAAATATTATATACTTGAATTTACTCTCTACTTTATTTCATTTTAATCTTTTTTAATATCTTACTTATCAATACTATACATATATGCACAACCCCGTGGGCCCTAATTTACAAATATAATTTAAACAATGAAAAGAAACTATAAGTTATTTTGTATTTAAAAAATGTACATACTAAATATGAATATTGCTATAGAATATTAGCAAATTGAAATAGTTCTTAATATTTTTTCTTATTTCAAAACTTAATATATACGAGGGTCAGTCAAAAAGTAATGATAATTTTGTTCTCACAAGTCTCAAACTTTAAATGGAAATCTACTTTTCAACATAGTCCCCCTCCAGGGTCAGTGATGCAGAGGTGCAGTGTCGCCATCTCTCTAGGCCGTTTGCGTAGAACTCAGGAGGCTGTGCAGCAAGCTACTGTACAGTAGCCTTTTTGGCAGCCTCTTTGTACTCATCTTGGACTCCTTTGATTGCTTTCATAAGCTTGGGAAGCAAAAAAAGTCCGAAAGAGCCAAACCAGGACTATATTGAAGATGCTGGAGGATTTCCCAGCAGAAATCTTGCAGGGCTTCATGGCAGAGCTGAGAAGTGTGAGCTGGTGCATTGTCGTGGTGAAAGAGAATCCCAAGGTGCAACTTGCCATGTTGCTTTTTGGCCAGTTCGATGCGGAGCTTTTACAGAAGCGACTCATAATAGGTGGCATTGATGGTCTTCTGGCTTTCTAAGAAGTCCACCGTCACCACTCCCTCAACATCCCAGAGAATTGTCGCCAAGACCTTTGCTGCAGACCATTCCGAATGGAACTTCTTGGGGCTGCTGAATCTCGTGGCAGCCACTCCTTGGATTGGACCTTGGACTTGGGATTGTATTGAAATATTCATGTTTCATCCCCGGTCACTAAGTGCTAGTAACTGTTTTCTGAATCAGCGTCCAAGCGGTTCAGCAGGTTTATGGCGCACTCAATGCATTGAACCCAGTGTTCAGGCCGCAACAGCCGCGGGACCCAGCAAGCACTCAGCTTGCTCAGACCAAGATAGTCCATCACAATGGAGTGAGCACTGCCATGAGCAATGCCCACTTTTTCAGCAATATTGTCTATGGTCACGCGCCAATCCAGCTCAATTATTGGCTGCACAGCTACCACATTTTCCCCTGTGCGCGATGTTGTGGGCCTTCCCGACCACTGGGCGTCTTTTGTGGACTCTTGGCCTTCCTTAAAAGCCTGAATCTAGCAGTAAATGGTTGGATCTAGTGGAGCAATGTCCCCATAGACCTTCTTCAAAGTGTCAATGATTTTGGCTGGCTTCCAACCAAGCTATACAAGAAATGTCACGTTAGTACAAGCTTCGATTTTTGAATTTTCCATTGCTTAAAGGATATACTGTGATTAGTGTCACCATGCAAGCATCAATCACTTTAGAAGAACCAAAACTCTGTCAAATAAAGATCAAAAGATGTTTTTTCAAATGAAACCAGTTGCAGTTCAATAACTCTGATATTTTAGGCGGTACAACAAAATTATCATTACTTTTTGACTGACCCTCGTATTTATTAAATATAAGTTAATAATTAAACAAAGTAGGACAATGGCATAACAAAATTCAATGGGGAACATCTTAGAAGTTAAAACCTTAAAAGAAAAAGACTGAATTTAAGCTTACTTTAAAAAAATTGATCTGCTTCTATCCTTGCAATTTTTGTTTCTACCAAAGTAGAGAATAATAATAATGATAGATTAAGATTTGATTTTAATTTGATAGTTTGCATTTAAAGCCATACTTTGCATAAAAATAATGTTGACTTTCAGTTTTGAATTTTGACAATTTATTGAAAATTATTTTTAAATTTTGGTTAGGGGGCCTATATTAAACAAGGCATTCATGTTAAAAAAATATTGTATACTACATTCTTTATCGAAGGTAAATTTTGATTTCTATTCCTGTTCCTTTAGACTGCAATTGCATACATATCATTTTCTAATAATCTTAATCATTTCTATTATAATACAATAACAATGACTGTGATAGCCACACTCCGGATCATGTAGTATATGCCCAAAAATTTGGGCATGCATTGGCCTTGCATGCGTAAATTAGGTGCGCACAATTGGCATGCATCACTCCTAAGAAAATAGGCCTAGTATGCATTAGCGTGCACACCTGGCATGCACTTTATAGAATCATCCATAAGAGTTATTGTAAAGTAGAAAAAAATAAAAAAGGTTAATTTTTAAGTATAAATTTTAAGCTTTTTGGTTTTTTCAAGCTTATAAAAAGCATTTAAACAAATCTTTGTGTGTATCAATTTTCTGCTATAAATAGTATTGCCAAAAAGCATTAAAAATGTAGTGATTTCCCAACAAATATTTAGACAGATGATTCAAATAAACAAGTATTCTGTTTAACAAAGATATTCAATGCAGACTGTATTTTAGCCATCTTTTTATGCATCTGGGAGGGAGCTTTCTTTTGATCTAAAAGTATTCATTTTTTATGGTCAAATTAAAGAAAAAATGCCAAAAAACTATGGTTTAGCAATACAAAAGTTTGCAGTGTTACTACTCAGCTTTAAGTTTGAAAGGAATTTTCCAAACTTTATAAAGATCTTTTTAAACAGATAATAATTTCTACACCTTTATGCCCATCTTGGCAACAACAATATGTATTGCACATACAATATTGTGCTGACTCTACAGAGATATTTGTGTTTAAAGCATGCTTGCATATTTCCTGCTTAACTCTAAGTAAAAAAATAAGCTCTTACTCTGCTAAAGTATTTGCTTGTTGTTGGTTAAATTTCAATCTAAAGCTTATGTATACCCCTGCTTTTAATTGACATTGCGAGTGTTCCTACTTGATGTTTATATTCGGCAAAAATTGCACTTGAAGCATGTCTGGACAGAAATTAAAAAGGCCCCAATAATACTTCAGATATTTTTTGCTACATGCCATTGATTTCTTTTGTCTCTAAGTCCTAAATATTAGTTACATATATTTATACATGTCTTAACTTTAAAATAAAGCCTTGGACACCTAAAATTACTGAAAAGTATTTCCTATATACAAAAGCAAACTATGTCAATCTGACTATAGCTGAATTGAGCATACAGTATGCTCGAATTGTACATGTAAACTGCCATAATATCATGAACCTGTACATCTAGATGTATAACAACAACAACAAAATATGCCATCCTGCATGCAAATTCACAGTTAGAGCAGGGCGCATCAGATGGCGTGCCACAGAGAGCTGGGAGCAAACGAAGTCCACTCCATTGGCAGTGTCAGGCGCCCTCGTCGCACAGCAGGCAGTCCACGTATGTTGGCCAGCACAGTCAGCACCTTGGTCTTTAGCATGTTGACCAACGCCCCTATTGCAGCCAATGGCCATTTTCGTGGACGGCGTCCGGCGCAGATTTTGGCCTGGCGGCGGCGCGGCGCGCGGCGGCGGCGCGGCGCATGGCGGTGGCGCGCGGTGGCGTGGCGTGTGGCGGCGGCGCGCGGCGGCGTGGCGCGAGGGCATGGGAGAGGGGTGTGGGGGCACACATGAGGAGGGGCACAGAGGGTTATATTGAAGCAAATCACTGATCCTGGGGACTGGCCCTGGCGCGGTACGAGTAGATGTCTAGCGCGGGAAAGGGGGGCGTCCGGCGCGGTTCAGACCTTGGCTGCAATAGGGACCAACGCTCGATACCACCTCGGGCAACCCGTCAATCTGGCGCTGGGCACCTTCAATTCAATAGACGAGGACAGGAGGGCGAGGTAGCCAAGCCCGCTTAGGCACTTTTCACTCAATGGTGGCAGCGACTGATGCATCTGAGCAGCAGGAATCATTATATAGCCGAGGGGAGTGTGGTCCAAAGCACCCAGTCCAGCAGCAACACGAAGAGGAACTGCACTATTAATGGAAATTATAGTGCATATCGCACAAAAAAAGGAAAAAGATGTGAATTTAAATATTGTCCTAATAAAAGGGAAGTCACATTTATATTCTCATAAACACTCATAAATACTACATGAACTTATTTACGTGAACCAAAATTTGGCTAAATATCACAAAATTAATGATGAAGTTTGAAGGAATAGGATACAACAATAATTTTCTAGTGATATTTTTGTGAATGTTGGTTTTTAGTGTACATTTTTAAGTGCAGGAATTTTCATGTCTTTACATGAATTTACATTTACTTAGAATTAAGCAGGAAATATGCAAGCATGCTTTAAACACAAATATCTCTGTAGAGTCAGCACAATATTATATGTGTAATATTCGAGATTGGCCTCTTTGAGATATTTGAGATTCAATCAAGATTCAAGACATATAGTGGAACAACAAAAAATATTTAATATGTGAAATAAAGTAAATCCTCTAAATCCGCTACTGGCGGTAGGTCTATTAGACAAGCTCCCAGGATCCCAAGAACTGTCTCCGAAGGCACAGAATTCAAAATGTTAAATAAAATTTTGCCAACCCAGTAAAACAAAGTATTGCTTACCATCATTAGCAAACAAAAATACAACTCATTGAAATAACTGGATTATACATTAAATATTTCCATGCAGATACGAGGTACCTAACTGACAAACTAGTGAGACAAAAGAAACTATCAATGTCACATGTTGAGTGTTGATCTTGGACGTCAACTTCAAGTAGCCGATGAATTGCTGGAACATTAATTGTTTGAAGCAGAAATGCATTACATTACAAATAAATTGAAAATAGTAAATATATTATTCAAAACAGTGCACATTCTCTAATGCAAGCCATGACCATCGGCATCTATATGGCATATGCCAGCTATATATAAACTAGGGGCCTATACATTCTTTGTAACATGCAAAATTTAAACAAAATATTGACATTGACACCAACAGGCTCTATGATATGATGATGCATGCTTCTTATAGATTGAAATGTTTTTTCGAACATTTAATGTTTATCTCGAATCTCAACATTTTTTTGAGATTGTGAAGTCGAGATAAAGATTTGAGAAAACCCCGAGATCTCGGATCTCGAGATCGAAATCAAGATCTTGTCCGACCCCTAAATTCAATTTTTATTTAGGCATGCACCTAGCATGATCTGGACTAGGCCTATGTATGTGGCAGTATGCCGTATAGTATGATAAGCCTTATTTTTTTAAAAATTTTCTTACAAAATATTGTGTTTAAAAGCATGCAAATTTGTTTAAACATGTAATATTGAAATTATTATAAATATTATAACAAATTTTAGCTTTATTTTAATTAAATTGCAATAAAGAAACCTATAAATATAAAGCAATTAGCAGAAAAAACTAACCTTGTTTGCTTTTTTTAAGCTTCTATCTATATAAAAAGGATTAAGCAAATACTTATTTCTACTTTAGTTATTTAGTAACATTAAAAGCCTTTTGAGATTAGAAATACTCATTCATTAAATTCTTAGGCTCGCTCAAGCCTCAAGTTAGATAATGAGACCTGACCTCTAGATTAGGCCTAAATATCTAGAAAATTGCCTTAGAAGGCATAAGATCTACCAAAAGGTAAGAACATCTAGACACAGGGGCCTAAGATCTGAGAATTTGCTTCATCAGGGCAGTAGTCCTAAACCTCCCACTACCAGATGATAACTATAAGCTATATATGACCCTTTGAACTCAATGATTTCCAGTAGGCCTAATCATAATGCTAATGCCTTAGACTAAGAAAAAAGCCTCAATAGGAGAGAGCTATGATATAGATCTAAGACATACAATAGGATAAAGTACAGTTCCATAAGACTGCTTAGCCCGATAGAACTATACACTACTAGTCTACCGTACAAAACAGTATTAAAATTTTATCAGAAGTTAAAACTTAAATCCGAGACCGAGTCACGTGAGATGGGCAAATTTTACGTTTTTTTAAATAATCGCTAGCGTGAGCAAGTTACATTCGTAAACAAATGAAGTTCCTAAAGTTACGGCGTGAATGTATTGTGGCATGTGCTCTTGAATAAAAAAAATAATATATTTTCTAGATAGAACTATTTCAGAATATATAGCTATATGTATCATGGTGCAGTGTCATAAGTTAAATTTATTCAATATAATGTTCTACTTCTAGGTACGCCGTTTAGTCAGATGTTTGCCTGCGATTGCTACTGTATATGCATGAAACATGCATGTATATTGCAGTATATCTAGATACACGTAGTACTGGATACCCTTGCATTGGATAGATGTAAGCCTCTCTTTTCCGCCGCGTCGATAAATGTATGTCTTCTGGACGTACCAAGCGGATTGCTGCTGCGTTTTTTAAAGAGCAAAATCGCGAAATCGCGGTTGGCTATATTTTTTTAACTTTAACTCTGTCGTTAACTCATAAACGATAAGAATCCAATTTCCCAGTGAAAAAAAGTATATGGATTCCATGTGGATTTTTCATATGAAATCCATATGTGCATTTGTCTCCGTCCATCCATGTGGAATTGAGATATGGATTCCACATGGAAGATCCACATGGAAGTAATTATGTATTTCACATAGAATCCACATTGTCATTGAGTAAACAGCCATTATACTGGTTGCCATAATAAATTGTTGCATCCTAAATCTCAAAATAATATCAGATCTCAAAACTTCATATGAACCCCAGATCTCAATACCATATAAAAGAAACTGAAACACAGATAAAAACACTAGCTATAGCGAAAAAATATTTCTGCACAAAAATATATTCAAAAAGGATGTCTCAATAAGTAAGGTGTATTTATATACAGTAGTGAGTCACTGGCACACAAAGAATAAACACACTGATATAGATATTGATATCTTTAAAGTTGCGCTGCGCATATGATATAATATATAATTTGAAATTGACATTGTCAATAGCATTAATTAATTAACAATAATATAATGCACCAGAATTAGAACAGTCAGAAACATGCTGCTGCCAATTGCCAGAATGCTGCTTCTTCAGGTCAGGTGAGAAACCTTAGAAAAGAAAGGGGTTAAATTACAGAATTTTATAACAGATTGATGATAGATTTTGTAATAGATTTTGATAGATTTTGATCTTATAACAGATTTTGATAACAGAAAAAAATCAGTTTATAACTAAAACTTACCATTGCTTCACAAAAGGTAGCATTCTAGATATTATATTCAAATTCCAAGTAGCTTTGCATGCTTCTTCAAAGGAAAGACCAAGGTGACATCCAAGTTTGAGGATGGGCCATGTAATGTTAGGCATGAATGAAATAGAAAAATAATTGTTGCCAATTAAGATTGATAGATTATATTGATATAATTCATAAAACTAATTTAAGGATGAATACTTAATAAAGTTTATTTTAAAATTAACTAGGCCTAAGTTCTAGGTTTATTTTTTTAAGCGCAAAGTGTGCATATGCGCCTTAAATTTTAAAATTGCACCTTGAAAATTGAAATTAAAAAGTGGATACAGTTTAGGTGCGATTTCATTACCTATTTTTCTGTTGAAGCCTTATTTGCACTGCCTTTATATAAGAAAAAAGAGAAATTGCATTCTAAGCCTTAAAATCATAAAACCCTGAAAGTGAGCATAGGATATAATTTTGCACTTTGTCTCTAGCAAAAAAGAAAACCCTACCTAAGTCAATCAATAAACCAATAAAATAATAAATACAAAAATAATTAATATATGTTTCTATAAATTTAATTTTTTATTTTAAAATTGATTTTAAACTATAAAGTATTTAGGCAAAGCAATGCATGTTTTTTTATATTTGCTGGCCTAGTATGATTTAACATTAGGCCTAAGCCTAAATAGCTATGCCCTATGCCTATGGCTATTAAATTCTGGACTTGGCCTAAATCAGATCAAATTTACAATAATCATTATTTATTTATAATAGCAACCTTAGGGATCTGCTAGGCTAGCTATGCCAAAAGCAAGTTGCAAGTGTAAATGCAGAATTATTTATTATAATTAATAATACTGTTTTTAAAAATGCAACAAGTCCAAAAGATGCTAATAGGCTTTTTTGAAGAAAATCATAAATTAATAGATTTTTAACAGATTAACTAGATTGACTAGTCACAATTCACAAAGTCAAGCTAGTCCCAACTCCCAACCTTAATTAAAATAGAAGGACCTAAATTGATAGTTATAGGCCTAGCTTAAAATAGGCCTAATAAGCATACATATAAATAGATAGGTAGGACTAAGAGGAAATTATGAACTTCTAAAGGCCTATTTAAGTTAAAAAATGAGTAGCCAATCTATGGACATGGCCATGGGATTCCTAGAAATTGGATAGGGCCTAGGCCTAAATAAATTTATCATGGATTTTACCAAAAGTATTAGGCCTATCTATGATAAAATACTGATTTATCTAATTTCTAATCCCATGGAGGCCATGGCCTTATACTCGTAAGTTATTGCCTATAGGCTAGGTCTACTAAAATTTTTAAGGTGCTTAAATAGCCATAAACAAGGCACTTTATCTTTCAAGGCCTTGGACCAAGACATTGACGAATATAAAATAAAATTAATTTAATTTTAAAACGTACGAAACGTTTTTTATTGTTAACTTCTATTTTGTCTATTTTAACAAACAGTGTCTTATTTTCCGATTATAATTTAGCTTTTAGATAATAATTTTTACTTAAAAGCATATAAATATAATAATTAATTTTAGTAATTTCATAAAAACGTCTAAATAAGGTGTATCACAGTTTTTTATCGAAGTGGATTCCATGTTGAATCAATATACGCTTATTTCTCATGAATTCCTTGTAAAATCCACATCAACATTAGGACAGTAAAAATAAAAAAATAATGCATAAAAAATACTTTGCATACCATTATGTCATCTTTAAGTCATTAATTTGCAAAAATTAAAGAAACATTTAAATTCCACATGGCCACGTGGAACCCACGTGGAATCCATGAATCATTTTTCACTGGGTTGTGAACGGTTATTAGGACAACTTAGTTCTTCAAAAGCAAGGCATTGCGAGGCAGTGCCGCTCGGGGCTGATATCCCGTCTATATTAAAATTTCCCGCAACAATTTCATCCACTGCCGCCGACGGGGTGAGATTACGAGCGTATTATCGCGTTGGTTATAACGCGTGGGTTTACATGTACATAAAAAGCGCATATGCGATGGGATTAACACTAATTAATCACGCGTGTTAATTAGGTGAGGCGAGGGGGTAATGCTGTTAAAACGTATCGGTTTTACTCAAGTTGAGTTAGAGCGTTTTGGGGAAGCTAGCTAGTAGTCCTGAGTTCTTTTGCTGTTCCTCTCGTGCAGGCCGCCCGGGCTGAGCGTCCACCTCTCGGTCAAGGACTACAGTGGTCCTTGCTCTCGGTTGCTGCTCCTCGGAGTTTGGTGGCCATTGGTGTAGCTCCTCCCCCAGGATGGGGGCTGCTGTAGTTTTTTCGTGCCGCATACCACTGTAGACCCCTACTTATTTGCGAGATTCATCTTGTTCATATGGTTGCCTTATACTTTATCCCAGCTTATTTTTACTCTGCATGATCTCGCCTTACTTACCACTCTTTGGCTTGGCGTCTTTTATGCCAGCTATTCAGGGGAATTTCTAAGCGTCGAATTACAATTGCCTAAAAGCGATGTCCCAATGTACGTCAAGCCATCGCGCTTGGTCCTGAGCTAGCAGTACATGCACATTATAGTCAGTCAACATAGCGATTGATGACATCTTAAATCGCCTACACGACACGTGGTTCTGCGTTCAGCACCGGCCGCGGGCACCTATATTTCGACGTCCTTTACTAGCGGCGGCAACTATTAACGGCCAGGTGCGTAGTCCATGAGGAAGTACACTGTACGTCTTACATGCATCTCTAGCTCGTAAGGTCCATATGTCTAACGCCGCCATAGGTTTGCATCTCTTTCCTGAGCTGCCTCGAGCCGCTTCAGGGCGATTCTACGCTCGTATTACTGGGGATATATCGAAGAGCTGCCTTTCGAGAACTGAACATTCAGTAACCTTCACTGACTGCTGCTACCCCTACTGGACCTTCAGTGACCTTCACTGACTGCTGCTACCACTACTGGACCTTCAGTGACCTTCACTGACTGCTGCTACCACTACTGGACCTTCAGTGATCTTCACTGACTGCTGCTACCACTACTGGACCTTCAGGATCTTACTGGTAGTGTACAGTGCACTGTGTCAATAGATTATTGCTGCGAAACTCAGAAAACATATTGAGAAAAAGGCGACACATTTCCATTCACGGTCAGTTTGTTCTTAAAGCTTTTAAAGTGAATGGCATTAATAATGCAATATTCCAATAGCGAGCAGCGGCCGGTATAGAAGGCAAAATATGACCTACATGTAGGAAACATTGCATGCCCTGTTTTGATTATTTCCGGAATTGGCTAGCTATTAAACATGCCGCCATTATTGCTAACAAACAGCCACTGATCACGTTTTCCTATGAGAATAATGTAGTAGTCCAATTAGCATATTATTTGTTTAATGAAGTCCAGACACATCTGTGGGCATGCCCGTATATATGCATTGTCAGGGTCAGTACTTCCCTAGCTAATACGCCTCAGTTCCACACAGGAAGTCGTCATAGTTTAAATTGATTCCCATGCAAATTCAACCCCTTTGACGACCTGAACAAAAAATTAATTACTTGCCGGTCAGGCGGAACCAATCTGGATGCATATGACTGCTTGCACTGACTTTCTCTGCATAAGAAGCGCGTGTTAAATCAAAATTGCGTCCCCTAAAACGATCATTTTCCATGCTGTAACCCCCGCGGCTTGCGAAATAAAAGTTAACTGCAAACTATTTAGCTCGTAATATGCTTTATGGAACTTCTCAGAAAAATATGAGTGGAAAACAACCACGAAGGCAAAGCAAAAAACTAAAATACAAAGAAAAACTTTGTTTATAGAGACAAATGAAAACAACTAACGACATAACCTTGAACCTTGAAGGACCTTGAAAACAAAAAGATTCGTTAAGTTAGATAACTTGTCGGACCAGTTAGGCTCCCATGGGATTAAGAGGAAAAAACTTTTTACCCTTCACTGATTAAGAGGTACCATGTATTTCTTTTGACGTTCAAAGTAAAAAATCCGGCTTCGAAATTAATATTCATTGCCAATAATCAATTAATACTGAAACTGAACTTCAATTTAAGTCGATTTTTGTACTTTTATTTTCTATCGTTAGTTGAGTTGCCAACCTGCTCAATCCCCCATTGTTGCTAACGGAGCCGTCAGCTCACGGGAATTCCTTCTAGTGAGGATGGGAACTAAGAAAGCTGTTGAGTGCATGTTTCTGACAGGTCAGAAGAAGCACCCAGAAATTAGTTCATTCCTTAAAATTCTCCTTCGACCAATAAGAGACGGTCAGTTCGGAGCTCCAATCCTGTCTCACTGCCTCGTGCACTTGCCCACCAACAAGAGGGATTACAAAAGAGCTTGGATCTAGCAGAGAGCAGATCAGTCTGGTTTTTTCTCTAAACTATCTCAATAAGGTGAGCTCTCTTTGTCAATTGTTTCTTCCTTTGAACTTACAGGCTAAGCCTGCATGTCTACATTGGTTCATCCATTGATTACAGGTGTCTCTAAAGGCATAATGAGCGGTCAAAAGTGTCTTTGGGGTTACGACAACGACAATGGTAAGTCAAAACTATCAAACTGAACTGTCCCTACCTGCATGTAATTTAGAATGAAAAACCGAAGCACTTTATTTGACTTACTTGACTTAGCTTAAATGAGGCTCTGTGCATCCGGATATACTGTAGCGGGGAGGCGTCGACGCCCATTCCGCAAGCTAGTTCTGCGGTGTCGTGTAGGAGGATCCGGTGTTGCCGTGTCCGCAGCGCGGTCCCCCTTCCGGAGAGTCCAGGAGGTGGATGATCGCTCGCCCGGTAGCCCTTCGATAGCGGAGACGAGCTGACAGAAATTCTCGGGCCTGAAAACGTCAGAGAGATCCGAGTTTGGGCCGAGGTAGTTTAGCCTGTCCTAAGTAAAGGCGGAGCAGTCGCAGATGAAGTGCTCTGCATTCTCAACACAGGAGAGGCAGAATGGGCATTCCTCACTGCAGCTTTTTACTGGAGGTAGCCATGCTTGATTTCCGCCCCGATGCCCCTGCGGTTGAGTCGAAGCAGGGACTTGCGGAGTGCGGGGGAGGGGAAAATCGAAACGAGTACTGTCAATAGGCCGTTTGAATAAAGTGAGCATTTGCTCAGGTGCTTTTGTTGCAACTCTCAGTGAAAATAACAACTCGAATCTGATGAAACGCTAAGTTTGAGCATTAAAAAGGCTCAGTTATTTCAATGCGGCATGATGCCTGAATATAGTTTATCAGAGGATCTGTCTCCCTACGTAAGTCGGATGAAGAAGCCGCACGTACGCCATGCCATGGCTTGCTCTAAAAGCTCGCAAGTTGACCTAGCGTAACGATGTCTTAATTTTACGCGAAAGGCTGGTTCTCGAACGATTTTTATGTCTGTGACCGCTCTGAAGTTGCGTCTAGTCAGAAGCTGTCATAAGTTAATGTTGTAAGCCAACCCGTCCCTTATAGCTTTGAACAAATCCACAGAAATAGACTAGTGGAAGTGTTGAACAAACATAGCCATGGCTTCATGACGTGGATAAGAAATCAGAAGAGACTTCCCAAGAGGATCGGCAAAATTTGAACTCGAGCTCCCCGATCCCAGAGCGCTGGCTACGGGCAACTTTAGCATAGTTCTCTAGAGTTAAATCTATCGACAAAGCATTCCACAAAGGTAGTGTGCCTTTCAGTCGCGGGTGAATGAATTGAAGGACATTCGTGTTGTAAAGTCCTTTGTACTGTCCCAACTCCTACGAGTACTAGCAACTTTATCGAGTCGCACGGCTGAGAAAGGACTCAAAGGATTTGGGAACTTGCCCTTTTCATCGCGATTCTGATTTTAGCTGCCTACCAACGGCGCGGTTGCTTTGTTAAAAGCATTCCACTGTCACCATAGTCTCCCATCTCTATTCAGACAGCATTTACCTGGTTGACTGCAAGATTTCGGATTCCGATCAGATAGAAAACTACACGCTATAGATAGCTGTCACTCTGACATCTTGGGTGAACTGCCATCTCCTAAGCACGTCTGTAACCCAGATCTTGGGTGAACTGCCATCTCCTAAGCACGTCTGTAACTCAGATCTTGGGTGAACGCCATCTCCTAAGCACGTCTGTAACCCAGATCTTGGGTGAACTGCCATCTCCTAAGCACATCTGTAACCCAGATCTTGGGTGAACTGCCATCTCCTAAGCACGTCTGTAACCCAGATCTTGGGTGAACTGCCATCTCCTAAGCACGTCTGTAACCCAGATCTTGGGTGAACTGCCATCTCCTAAGCACATCTGTAACCCAGATCTTGGGTGAACTGCCATCTCCTAAGCATCTGTAACTCAGATCTTGGGTGAACTGCCATCTCCTAAGCATCTGTAACCCAGATCTTTGGGTGAACGCCATCTCCTAAGCATCTGTAACCCAGATATTGGGTGAACGCCATCTCCTAAGCATCTGTAACCCAGATCTTTGGGTGAACGCCATCTCCTAAGCATCTGTAACCCAGATATTGGGTGAACGCCATCTCCTAAGCATCTGTAACCCAGATCTTGGGTGAACGCCATCTCCTAAGCATCTGTAACCCAGATCTTGGGTGAACTGCCATCTCCTAAGCATCTGTAACCCAGATCTTGGGTGAACTGCCATCTCCTAAGCATCTGTAACCCAGATCTTGGGTGAACTGCCATCTCCTAAGCATCTGTAACCCAGATCTTGGGTGAACTGCCATCTCCTAAGCATCTGTAACATCTGAGATCGTGAGTAAACGTCAACCCATACTGTATGATTTGTCCGAATTAAAACTAAATTCCTGTATACCTGTATACAAACGCGCCCAATATGACTCTGGATACAGCTGACCGCATCCCGCCCGCAGGCCCGCACACCTGGTGCCGCCAGTACCCGAAGGCCGCCGGAGCATTCCAGTCGCCAATCAACATTGACCCAGCCAGCGCCATTTACGCCGCCAGGCTGAACAATCCGCCGTTGCACTTCAACTATCAACAGGCGCTGACCGGCTGCAGCCTTTGCAACAATGGGCACAGTTTCCAGGTGTCCACCGAGTCCGACACCGCCTGTGAGTCTTCCGTATTAGCTTACCTGTCGATGATTCTGAAGGCTGATTCTGAGGGGTGATTCTGAGGAGTGATTCTGAGGAGTGATTCTTATGGGGTGATTCTTATGGGGTGTGATTCTTATGGGGTGATTCTAAGGGGTTATTCTGAAGGCTGATTCTGAGGGGTGATTCTGAGGAGTGATTCTGAGGGGTGATTCTAAGGAGTGATTCTTATGGGGTGATTCTAAGGGGTTATTCTGAAGGCTGATTCTGAAGGCTGATTCTGAGGGGTGATTCTGAGGAGTGATTCTGAGGGGTGATTCTAAGGAGTGATTCTTATGGGGTGATTCTTATGGGGTGTGATTCTTGTGGGGTGATTCTTATGGGGTGATTCTAAGGGGTTATTCTAAAGGGTGATTCTGAGGGGTGATTCTGAAAGGTGGTTCTTATGGGGTGATTCTAAGGGGTTATTCTAAAGGCTGATTCTGAGGGGTGATTCTGAGAAGTGATTCTGAGGGGTGATTCTAAGGAGTGATTCTTATGGGGTGATTCTTATGGGGTGTGATTCTTATGGGGTGATTCTAAGGGGTTATTCTAAAGGATGATTCTGAGGGGTGATTCTTACGGGTGATTCTTATGGGGTGCTTCTGATTGGGTGATTCTGAAAGGTGATTCTGAGGGGTGATTCTTAGGGGTGATTCTTATGGGGTGATTCTTATGGGGTGATTCTTATGGGGTGATTCTGAAAGGTGATTCTGAGGGGTAATTCTTATGTGGTGATTCTGAGGGGTGATTCTGATGCAGTGATTTTAAAGGTAGATTGTGATTGGTGATTCTGAGGGGTAATTTTGAGTGGTGATTCTGAAGGGTGACTTCGAATAATGCTCTAGGTATTTTCTCTCCTTTATCAATATACAGAGGAAGGTAATATCGGATTAAGATAACTTAATAGTTATGTCACTGCATTACGTAACACTTCACCAACGACACTGCATGTGCGTCTCCACTGATTGACAGCTATGGAGGGCGGGCCGCTCATCTCCCGCTACCAGTTCGCGCAGTTCCACATGCACTGGGGCTCCGGCAACGGCTGGGGCAGCGAGCACGCCCTGGATGGCAAACTGTTCCCCGCTGAGCTGCACCTGGTGCACTGGAACAGCAAGAAGTTCACGAGCTCGCAAGAGGCCGCCGCTATCAAGGATGGGCTGGCCGTTCTTGGCGTGTTTGTTGAGGTGAGCACTGGGATTAGTTAATTAGTTAGTTAGTTAGTTAGTTAGTTAGTTAGTTAGTTAGTTAGTTAGTTAGTTAGTTAGTTAGTTAGTTAGTTAGTTAGTTAGTTAGTTAGTTAGTTAGTTAGTTAATTAGTTAGTTAGTTAGTTAGTTAGTTAGTTAGTTAGTTAGTTAGTTAGTTAGTTAGTTAGTTAGTTAGTTAGTTAGTTAGTTAGTTAGTTAGTTAGTTAGTTAGTTAGTTAGTTCAGGCTCTCTTCATCAACTTATCGGCATTGTCCATAGACAAAAGTACACACTTCTGTGTTGGGGAGTTGAGGCTCATTCTATTGACTTATGAGGGTTGTCATAGACAAAAGTACACTCTTACACTCTGGGGTTGAACTATTGACTTATGCGAATCGCTCATAGAATTATTTGTGAATTTACAAACCATGACACTCGCAGGTGGGGCTGGCCCACCCGGCTCTGGAGCGAGTTCTGTCCCGCTTTGAAGCCATCCGCCAGCCGGACAGCAAGACCAGCATCTCAGGCGGCATCAATCTGGCCGATTTTCTGCCCAGCAACACGACCGAATTTTTCACCTACGAAGGCTCGCTGACTACTCCGCCCTGCTTTGAGTCGGTGCAGTGGATTGTGTTCCGCAAGCCCATAACTATGAGCCAGGAGCAGGTGAGGCTGTGTTCTGGCATCGCACCCTACGAGCGTATAATATAAGTAATAACTAATATAGTATATTATAAGTACATGTAATAACCCATTCCGCCCACGCAACAGCTGGACCGCCTTCGCAGCCTGAAGGGCCGCTCGCAGTCATCCGACCAGCAGCTGGTGAACAATTACCGCCACCTGATCCCGCTGGGCAGCCGGAAGCTGTACACCACCTGCAAAACTGGATCAAGAAGCGAGTAGGGCTTCTAGGCGACTCTGATAGGCTCGGAATACATTTGGAATTCTGTCAATTGATTACTAGAAATTACTAGAAATTATGATAATTAGTAATTGCTGTGATTGCACCGACTAAACTTTTAGTCACTGTTCTCGAACTGTTGTATGCTTTGAGTCCCCCCAACAGATAACAAACAGTTGATATAGCTCGTAGTTTAACAAATACTCTTAAGATATTTTCAAATTCATTCCACCTATTCTCAAGTCAACTTTTAGTGTCTTTGCTGTGCTAAATTAATGGAAATGATTTGTGACTGCTTTTCACGGCAAGCTAACACGATTATGGTTATTTTACACTGACCTCCCTCATTCAGAACCTCGAAGTTTTGCAATCTGTTCAATCCAGTAGTACAATAGTTTGTTATATAATCTTTTAGCTACGAACTTCTTGCTCGATGACTTGTCAAAGAAAAAATATATTCGAGACCTGCCAGTCGATCTATTCTGCTCGCAAAAAGTCTCACACAAAACTCTTACTAGAAATTTTAGTCAAGTTTCAGATTCGTTTGTTTAATTAGAGGCTCAGGAAGCTGAGCAGGCAGCCTTCAATACCACGGGAAGCGGATTTTTGCCCATCCCTCTTAGTTGACTGAGAACCCTTGATTTCCAGGCTCGCAAGCAGCAACTCAGACGCGCGGTAGATGAAGACAAAAATATCAAATTTCTGCATACAAGCTTTGGTACATAATTTTGCCGGACTTTGTACTTGTTCAAATTTTTAAAGAAAACTCAAAACATATACGGCCGCAGTTTTGAGTCGGTTAAATACAAATTAACGAAAAAAGCAATGGTTATTACTTATATTCAGTCGGTATTGTGAAACGCGCGCATAAAGTTTAAGTATTGAAAAGTATTGAAAGGCTGGTTTCGAAATTTTAGCAGGGAATTTTTGAGGCGCTGCTCTTTCTTAGAAATCGCGCGAATCGGGGGAGATTTCTAAGAATTAAAGCTTGGGCAGCAGCACCCAGCCCATCTGCTGGCTGAGCAGGCCGCGGCATTTGCCAATCCGGCCGGGGCTGATCGCTCGCAGGATGCAGAAATTTCTGGCGGCGCTGAATTTCCTAGACGGCAGCTCGGAGCGAATCTCGATGTCGCAGCAGCTGATGCTGGAGATCTTGCGGATTCGCCGATCGCACGGGTCGCAGATCAGCCGTTCGAGCTGTTCGATAGTCTGGTTCACAATCTGGAAGGTGTGGCACACCTGGGCCGGCGCTGGCTCCTCACGTAGTCCGAAATCGGTGATTCCCTGCTGCCCGCTTGTTGCCATAGTGATTGGAGTGGCTTCGCTGGGTGAGCCGCTCGACCTGCTGCTCCGAGTGGCCGGCGAGTGAGCCGCCCGCTTGTCGGTCTGCTGCTCGGCCGGTTGCTGCTCAGCTGAGTCGTCGAGCAGGAGGCCGTCGATGAGGTTGAAGACCCCCTGGCAGTGCGGGCAGGACATGCGGATTCGCTCGATGGCTGTCAACTCGTCTTCGCCCAGAGTCTTCGACTCTGAAATGCTTGCTTGAGCCTGCTGAGTCTGCTGCTGAGTCTGCTGCTGAGTCTGCTGCTGAGTCTGCTGCTGAGTCTGCTGCTGAGTCTGCTGCTGAGTTTGATGTTGAGCCTGATGCTGAGTCTGCTGCTGAGTCTGCTGCTGCTGCCGCTGTTGTGTTGGATGCAGCCCTCCTTGAGCATTGGTAAAGTACCTATGTAGTTAAAATTAGTTTATAGAATATGCTTTATTATAATATCGATTTTGCAGCAACGGATGAAGACGTCACTTTTGACCCAACGGGTGCTTTCGGCGTCTGGGTGTCTATTCCGAAAGAATGAAGTGAAAGTCTAGTTCTATGATTATGAAAAACCCATTTGGACACTTTCTATATCACAACGATCCCAACTCGAAGCAACAGCATACTAGAGAGACAGAATCTCAACCATACCATTTTGACAAAATCCCCACTTGATAAAGCATATCCCTGTAAATGGGAACATTAAAGTTTGACGAACAATGGCAGAATGCAAATCGTCTAAGTTAATGAAGGAAACTAATGTTGTCAAATAATTACTTAATTATTACTAGGGCACTGAGAAACCAACAAATAAACAATCACAAGAGAGCTGTGGACACCCTGGTGCAATGCCTTCGGCGACACCGTCCATATTCTGCTCATTCCGCTGAGTCCTGAGCACAATACAAGAGCGCCAATACTGTACTCAGGCACAGCACTCACACACAGCTCACACAGGGTGTACAGCGGCCCTCTGACTGTCTAATCGTCAGGCATGAACACTCTCTGGGCCAATTTTTCATGCACAACCCCCATACATGTAGAAGATATCCAACGCACCTTGATTGATGATGCTGGGCCAGAGCAGATTGGTTGTTGATTTGGCCCAAAGCCGCTTTCCTCATATCGGCGCTGCTCATATTTTGTTAGCCTCCTTTTTTTAACCAAGGAGCAGCTCTTGTTTTCAGTAAGCTTTGATATTTCTCATCGATGTTTATTCTTACATGGACGAGCTGCGAGCCAAGAAAGCGACTTGAGCCATAGACAATAGGAGTGCTAGTTTTCTTATTTATATAATTTGGTCTACTAACAGTAGAATTAAATGCAACTAACTTATCCGGAAAAACTTGTCTTGGAATAGCTCCGGTGCTTACATCGATATTGAAATGCTTTAAAACAACATTTTAAAGGCCAATTCGAGAAAATTTGCAAAGTAAAGCGCGTGGTAGAGCTTTCTTATTCATTGTATTTCACTAGATTCAAATACTGAACAGAAAAACTTTACTAAAAAACTGCAAAATAGAATAGAAAAGCCCACCAGAGGGTTTGCAGTGAGTAAGATAACTATTCAGACAGCTCTTGATCAGAATGGCAATCATATAATCAAAGACCACAAGTATAAAGTGGACTGAGCACTTCGAAATTCAGAAAAACTCATTAGCATGTGTATGATTAAAAATACATTTAAAAAATTTGTTGCTGAACATTATGTCACGGACTACAGAAGGTGAAAACTTCTAAAAAATTCTATATTTATATTATACATGCATAATAATTTTTCAAGCAAAATTTTAAAAATAGTGATTACGCATTGGGCATTACTGTCAGTAGCTATGCAACTAACAAAGTAACAATTTTAAAATAACAAGCAACGATTTAAGCGAGAGGTAAAGTCCGCAGTCAAGGCTCATCATGTATGCTAATAAAAAATTCGCTACTGAAAGTAGCCTATGGGCGCATGATTCAAAGCAACCGAAATCAACAGCTTTCAAGCTGTGAATTCTACTCGTATCTGGCCGACGCGTCATCAAAAACCTCGTCCAGAATCTTGGTGTCGTGTCGGATTTTCTGTTTGAGATCGCTTCTCATTCGTCGCGAGTAGACAGCGTACACCTGGGCGAGTAGGGTGATTCGATTTTGATGAAGCGGCAATTTATTGTACATTATACATTTATTAATAAAGCTGCATTTATATCACCGGTTTTGAGGTTTGAAGTTCATGAAGTTTGAGGGACATGAAGTTTGAGGGACATGAAGTTTGAGGGACATGAAGTTTGAGGGACATGAAGTTTGAGGGACATGAAGTTTGAGGGACATGAAGTTTGAGGGACATGAAGTTTGAGGGACATGAAGTTTGAGGGACATGAAGTTTGAGGGACATGAAGTTTGAGGGACATGAAGTTTGAGGGACATGAAGTTTGAGGGACATGAAGTTTGGGGGAAATGAAGTTTGAGGGACATGAAGTTTGAGGGACATGAAGATTGGGGGACATTGAAGTTTGAGGGACATGAAGTTTGAGGGACATGAAGTTTGGGGGACATGAAGTTTGGGGGACATGAAGTTTGGGGGACATGAAGTTTGAGGGACATCCGGTTTGAGGGGCATGCAGTTTGAGGGACATGAAGTTTGGGGGGCATGCAGTTTGGGGGACATGAAGTTTGAGGGACATGACGTTTGAGGGACATGAAGTTTGAGGGACATGAAGTTTGAGGGATATGAAGTTTGAGGGACATGCAGTTTGAGGAACATGCAGTTTGAGGGACATGAAGTTTGAGGGATATGAAGTTTGAGGGACATGAAGTTTGAGGGACATGAAGTTTGGGGGACATGAAGTTTGGGGGACATGAAGTTTGAGGGACATGAAGTTTGAGGAACGTGAAGTCAGGCGATTACTAGTCAAATATCAAATATTTTTGGAGGCTGCATAGCATATTTTTGGCTGAGTAGTCACGAATACGAGTACCATTAGTCAGCATTTAATACATAGATTAACCGCAGATAAACTTACAATAATGAAGATGACGAGAAGCAGTAAGAAGCCGCCGCCCAAACAGCAGACCAGCACAATAAGGGTCAGATAGCTGGGACTGCTGCCGCCGCCACCGCCGCCGCCGACACCGCCGCCACCAGGCTGCTGCTGAGTCGTGGAAGCCAGCGGTGCCGTCGACATTTTGGTTGCAGAAGTTGAAGTCGGACTCGGCGTGGACAAATCTGTGGATTTTTGGGATGGAAACAGTTTGTTAAAAAGAACAGCTGGACAGAGGAGCAAAGTATCTCGACTCCGTCTGCGGCCATATTAACTTGGGTCTCGTGTGCAAAAACTGACTTAGGTTAGGTCTTGTCGTGCAATTCTCACCCACGAGGGTCAACCCCAAGGCTCAGTATGTACGTGCTTGACGATGAGAAAGTCAGGGCCGCTGTACAGCCTGTGTGTGTGTGTGCTCAAGAATCTGCTGCCAGCAGGTCGACTGTCACCTTTATTTGCATCATCGCCCAAAGCTTGCAGAGATCGGCAGGCTGATTCATACTGCCAGGCCAGGGCATCGTCCACAAGCCAGGATTCTGCTTTTGAACCGACCAAAAACTTTACCGCTTTGCCTATACTATCCTACCAGCCTGTGTGTAGATAATTAGCTCTTGTAATGAATGAAGAGTACTGTTGCACTTTACTAAACTGCATAGTTCAATAAATTTGCAATTTATTGATTTCCAAACGTTGTGCTTCATACAGTTCTTACCTGGCGAGCCAACACTATCGATAACAATGCCTCCAAGCTCCATAGTGCTGAGACCTTTTTGCAATAAGCTGAGCAGGGTCGCCGCCGTGTTGCTGGGGCTGTCCCGGACAACAAGATAAAAGGTTGCCTTGACGCTGCCCTCAGCAAAAACGATGTTAACCACATCCTGCAGCTCTAAATAGAGATCAGTCTGTCTAGCTGCTGCCATTATGGTCTCAACGAGATAGTTCGACAGCTGCTTGTATCGCCAAGAACCTGCGTTTAGATATTCGTTGAACCATTGCATATTGGCGAAACGCAGGCTCATTTTTATGGCCTTTACTCGCGGAAACACTGGCTGGTAATTTGTTGGACAAATGCACGCAGTTGTCGCGCTGGGGACTGTAGTCGTAGTCATGGTTGTTGTTGAAGTTGTAGTCGGAGTAGTTGTAGTTGTTGTTGGTGTAGTAGTTGTTGTGGGTGTGGTGGTAGTTGTTGTGGGTGTGGTGGTAGTTGTTGTGGTGTGGTGGTAGTTGTTGTGGGTGTGGTGGTAGTTGTTGTGGGTGTGGTGGTAGTTGTTGTGGGTGTGGGGGTAGTTGTTGTGGGTGTGGTGGTAGTTGTTGTGGGTGTGGTGGTAGTTGTTGTGGGTGTGGTGGTAGTTGTTGTGGGTGTGGTGGTAGTTGTTGTGGGTGTGGTGGTAGTTGTTGATGTTGTAGTACTACTTTTAGTCGATGATATATTGCTTGTAGTCGGTGTTACTAGGGTAGTTTTAGTCGAAGTTGTAGTCGGTGTAGTTGTACTTTTCGTAGTTGTAGGCGTTGTAGTTGCAGTTGTAGTCGTTGTTGTGGTAGTTGTGACGCACACGGGATTAATCGGCGCAAAGCAGCCTACGATTTCTAAATAAGTTTCAAAATTTGATTTCGACTCTGCGTACGACTTCAGCGCTCTTGGTGTGACAGTGAACTCGGCCACTTGGAAACCAATGGTGTAGCACAGATCCCTGCCAAAGACATCATTTGACAGAGACAGAGACGATGTAAGGGTTTGGAACAGGACTGTCTGTCTGTACTGAATCGTAGCTTCCTTGATGTTTCCTGATAGACAGATCTAAAAAAATTGTTTGCATTCGAGCAGTCTTGAGAATAAATCCCTTGTTTTTCTATAAAAAACCGCATTGTTGCACGAAAAACGCTAGGAAATTACCCGATCAACGTAGATAGCGGATCTACAGTTTCTAGCTGTGAGGTCGATCGCTAGCCGACCGCCGCCCGTCGTGCTAATGCTAAAGCCTATGGCGTCGTTGTATGCATCGTGGCCAGATATGAACTGCATGGGTAGATACTCCAGCCGGGATAGTGCGTTTACCAATGGGCAGACTGAAAATTTGTTAAAGAAGGGCGCCCTGAGTTTTCGCGATTGAAAATGTTTAATGGGTCACTACTTTGAAGATAATAATTGAACAGCTGATCTCGCGGTCACCTGGCAGACGACTTGCCAAAGGTTGAATTTTTAAGGTTCAAGGCCATCTGTTTTAAGCAAGTCTTATCTGCTAGCTAAAAAAATCTACGAGCGTATCTTCCTTCACCTTCCGTCACCCCAACATTCCCATTTTGGTTCCGATGGCCCTCTGCAGCTCAAAATGCCAGAGGTTGTACAAACGTTAAATTCAATTTTTGCTTACAAGTAGAAGTGAAAGTGGTTGTTGTTGGCGTTGTCTGAGTCGTAGTCTGAGTTGTAGTGGTAGTTGAAGTTGTTGGCGGTAGACAGACAGGTAAGGGACTAAAGCAGCCGTTTATTGAAAGGTAGAACTGAAACACCGTAGTAGAGTTATCTGACGATTTCGGCTCCCCAGGTGCAATAATGACAGTGTGCACGTCGAAGTTGAAGGTGTAACACAGCACTCCCGGCGTGTCAAGTGTGGCAGTCTCAGATTCTTTTAGCAAGGAAAATCCACCAGTCAACGCCATCCTGTAGTACAAATTTGACTGCTTCACATTGCCGCCCGTCATGCAGACCTGAAATGTTTAACGAATTGTTTTGATTATTAGCGTCCCAGAATGAAGTTTATGGAAAACATGATCGAAACTCACCGAGAAAACGTAGGTCGGCGCTCGACAGCCGCTAGCTGTCAAGTCTACTGTCAGGAATTTGCCTCTGGCAACGCTGTAGCCAGTGATGGGCGAATAAGTTCCACCCGTGATCGCCCAGGTCGGCAGATAGGCAGTTGACGATAGAACATTTTCTGACGGGCAACCTATCGGTGGACAAAAGGTTTTATATAGGCTCTACGTGGAGTTGAAAAAACAGTTTATATGTAAACAGCAAAACAATAATCCTGGCCTTACGTGTCGGAACGGGAGTGGTAGTAGTAGTCGAAGTAGTAGTTGTAGGCGTTGTAGTAGTACTAGGTGTTTTCGTGGTAGTAGTAGTCGCAGTCGAGGTTGAAGTGGCAGTTGTTGGTGTTGTACTTGTACTTGTTGTCGTCGGTGTTGTGGCAGTAGACGTCATAGTGGTACTAGTGCTAGTGCTAGCAGTGCGAGTGGTTGGTGTAGCGGTCGATGTTGATGTGGTTGGAATTTTAGTAGTTGTCGTAGTTGTAGTCGTTGTAGTCGGTGTAGTTGTCATTGAAGTGGTCGGAGTAGTTGGAGTTGTAGTCGTACTGGTGCTAGTTGTGGTTGATGTAGACGGGACCAAACAAGCACTGGGAAGTGGCGTGAAGCAGGCATCAATCCGAACAAAGAAAGCATAGTTGGTTTGTCCACGCGAGGCAGTTTTTAAAAGCAGTGCGCGCAACGCCAATCCTTGCCAAAGATCGGCCGCGGGTTGTAGCAAACCGGCATGTTGCTGTCTGACTCGATCATCGGGAGTTAATGTCAATTTTCAAGTCTGAGCCGGACGGTGTCAGCGTAGAACATATTAGCAGCTCTAACGTTAACCGGAAACGGCACACCTAC
>NIVC01003682.1:0-83137 GCA_002269645.1 Macrostomum lignano
TTATATCTAGCTTCGTTAATGCCTACCATAGGCCTATTCCAAAGAGTGCACGGAGCAGGCAGTATGGCTTCCCGTGAATAAAATCTCAGTTCCTTGCGATTCGCTGGCTAGTCACAGGGGCAAATAACGGCCAAGCAACATTTGAACCGCAGCCAACAGAGAACAAGCAGCTACAGGTACGAGTATACTCATTTCCAAACCGCATCAAATGAATCAAGGTTTAACACTCACCCTGTCCACAGCAATTGGGGCTCGACAACCGGCCACAGAAAGGTTGTGAGGGAACTCGTAGCATTCACCGGCATAGTATAGCCGAACTCGGTTCTATTGGCGCCACTCAGAGCAGACATCGGTAAATAGCGTTCGTCAGACAGTCCATTAACCAGACAAGATGCCGTTGTTGTTGTTGGCGTAGTCCTTGTTGTACTACTAGTTGAGGCTGTTGTAGTTGTAGTAGAAGTTGTTGATGTAGTTGACGTCGTAGTTGTAGTTGGTGTAGTTGTGGTTGATGTAGTTGACGGCAAAGTCAGACACACAGCTGGAAGGATATTGAAGCAAGCCTCAATAGTCATGAAGAACATGTAGGTTGTTGTGCCAGTCGTACCGGACTTAAACTCTTGCGGCAACACTTGCAGTTCAACAATAGGTACAGTTGGACTAAAGCAAATAGGCACTTGAGTGTCGCTAGTCAGGGAAGCGTAGGGCTCCAGTGAGTGCAGGACGCTCTGACGAATAAAAAGATTTGCCCGGCGAACGTTGCCACCCAGTAGGCAGATCTGAAAAATGATGTTTAATAGCTATTGTAGTAGTGCTGGGAATATCGAATCAGAGTCCGTCGGTTCGAATCGAAAAAATCTTGCTTCTTCATTTTAAGTAAACGATTCGATATAGAGATCTGTTTATACAAGCGAAAGACGAAAAGCTACAAATACGTGCGTAAGTCATTATAAATTGCTTACCTTATAAACAAGGATGGGAGAACGGCATCCATAGACTGATAAATCTACCTTAACGCCATCTGTAGACGTGTTTGGAACGCTGAAACCGGAAATTGGATTGTAGCTTGGCGCAGCAATGGCAAAAGATGGTATATAGCTGTTGCTGGTTAAACCATTGACAATGCAACTGCCAGTTGTTGTCGTTGAAGTAGTTGTTGAAGTAGTTGTCGGTGTTGTAGTGGTCGAACTTGTCGTTGCAGTACTAGTTGTTGATGTCGTAGAAGTCGTAGAAGTGCTGGTAGATGGAGTTGCTTTTACCGTGGGCTGAATCAAACAAACGCTTGGGAGGTACACAAAGCAGCCCTCGATTGATAAATAGAACCGATAATAGTTAGTTTCCGTTGCACTTGAGTTCTGCAGTGCCACAGGTGAGACAATCAGACCGGATATACTACCTCCCAATGGCACACAGAGTGGAGTAGATGGTGAAGAAACTGTAATGCGCTGGGATTCAAAAACAATCGAAAATACGTTGCTTGCATAGCTACCGCGGCTATATACAATGGCCTTCGCCACATTGCCAACCAAACAGAGCTGCATCAGGTAAGTGGGATCTGTGCGACAGCCCCCCGCAGTGAGATCTATAGTGAAATTACCACCAAGTGGTACTTCATATTGACCCAGTCGTTCTGCTCCGCCAGCAATGGCCCAATCTGGTATGTAACGAATATCGGATACACCGTTGACTTTTGGGCAGATTGTAGGCACAGGAGTAGTAGTAGTTGATGTTGTTGTCGTTGTAGTGGAAGTACTTGGAGTTGTAGTTGTGCTTGTTGTCGTTGGAGTTGTTGTCGTGGTTAATGTTGTAGTCGGCGTCGTAGTTGTAGTACTTGTAGTAGGCGTTGTTGTCGTGGTTGATGTGCTTGTTGGTGTTGTGGTCGTGGTGCTTGTTGTAGTTGGCGTTGTTGACGTCGTTGTAGGTGTTGTGGTCGTAGTGGTAGAAGTTGTTGCTGTAGTAGTTGTGCTAGTCGTTGGAGTAGTAGTAGTAGGTGTTGTAGTGGTAGTAGTTGGTGTTGTTGTGGTACTGGTTGTTGTCAGACAAGCCGGATTTAACGGCAAAAAGCAGCCATACATGTTCATATAAAATACATAATCGCTTGCATTGTTCGTAGATTTGAGAGGAACCAATTGCAAACCAGTAAGATCACGATTGATATCGAAACAGAAGACGCCGGGAGATCTTGTCATTGCTGCGTAGGAAGTTAAAACGAATCTTTCATTCACATTGGACTGAATCAGAACCGATATTGTTTCGACATTGCCTCCTAGACAGACGCTAAAAATTCGCACAGCTGGACGGCAGCGTCTGGCCGAAATATCTATCTGTATGGCTCCGTCACTGGGTACAGTGAAGGCGCCAGCTGTGTTTGTTCCGACGCCTGTGATGTCCATGCTTGGTATGTACACTTTACTTGATAGGCCGTCCACTTTTGGGCAATCTGGAAAAAAAGCAAGGAACCAATGCGTCAAAACGGGAATATTTGAACCGGAGCAAAACCTAGATGAAAGAATTGCGGTGCATGGCCTTGCATCTTTTATAAACTATGATGTAGCAAAGAAATGGATTCAACTTACAAGTTGTGGACGGTGTAGTAGTCACAGTAGAAGTCATAGTAGTGGTTGCAGTCGTAGTTGGCGTGGTTGGAGTTGTCGAAGTTGTAGTTGGAGTAGTTGTGGTTGTTGTCGATGATGTCTTTGGAGTTGTTGGCGTTGTAGTTGTAGGTGTAGTTGTGGTAGTTGTAGTTGGAGTAGTTGTAATTGTTGGGCTAGTCGTAGTAGTTGACTGAGTTGTAGACGTCGAGGTAGTTGGCGTAGTAGTGGTGGTTGTTGGGGTTGTAGTCGTCGACGTTGTACTTGTAGTAGACGTTGTCGTGAGGCAGGAAGCCGGCAGTTGTATGAAGCAACCGTATAATGAAATATACATCATGTAGGTAGTATCACTTTTGCTCTTAAACGATTGCGGAGAAATTTGTACTTCAAACACGACTTTGCTGATATTGATACACAACAAATCGCCGACATTGGCCACCTTCGAAAAAGACTCAGCAATCGGTTGAGCAATGACTGATGGATCTTCTTTTGCTAACACATACGCCGTGCGAACATTGCCAGCCAGACAAATCTAATAAAATTACATGCAAGCGCAGGAGAATAGTATTCAATGATTTTTGAGATCACGGTTCTGGCCCTCTATACTAAATG
This sequence comes from Macrostomum lignano, assembly GCA_002269645.1. NCBI lineage: Eukaryota > Metazoa > Platyhelminthes > Macrostomidae > Macrostomum > Macrostomum lignano. The sequence continues at coordinate 3,201 of NIVC01003682.1, forward strand.
ACATCAATACTGTTTTGCTGATACCATAGTGAATGCTGTATATCTGATGATTACTACCCACTGAGCAAACAATGAATAATGAACTCACCTGTGAAACATACGTTGCAGGCCTGCAGCCTCGAGCCGAAACATCAATAATCATTAGACGACCTGGCTGCATATAAAATGCGCCACTGATTGAGTCCCGGCTACCCTCGAAAGCAATATCCATGTTGGGTATAACTAACGGATTCTGAATTCCTTCGACCAAGGGACAAGCTGCATTTTTTAGGTAGGAGATGATTTTACTAAGTATTCCGAGTTGTACAGCTTTCGACTGAAAAATTGTTAATCGTATGAGCTATGCGATAGTGCATTACCTGTTGTCGTAGTCGGTGCCGTTGTACTTGTCGTTGGGGTTGCTGTCGTTGAAGTAGTTGTCGTTGGCGTCGTAGTTGTAGTTGTTGAAGTAGTAGGAGTGCTAGTAGTAGTACTAGTAGTAGTAGTACTAGTAGTACTTGGCGTACTGGTTGTTTTTGTAGTTGTAGGAGTTGTGGTTGTTGAAGTTGTCGTAGTAGAGCTGGTCGGAGGCACACAAGTCGGTAATGTATCGAAACAGCCAACAACTGTTAGAAAGAACTTGTAGTTCGCCGACAAACTGTCGTAGGACTTCAATAAGCTCGGCGCAATTCTAATGGCTGTGATGTTCTGCCTGATTGTGTAGCACAGATTGTTCGACATCAAGTCGCCTGTAACTGTGTTGGATAATGAAGACGCTTCAAAGGAGCCACCGATGCTTCGTTTCAACTGCAGTCCGGCTTGTTTCACGTTGCCCAGAAGGCACACCTGTGTTGAAAATACGAGTATACGTTGGCTGTCGAAAATTGGGCTAAATGATCGTTTAGGATATACTTGAAGTGTGCTCAATTACCTGATCGATGTACACGGAGTGGCTACGGCAACCGAAAACAGTTAAATCAATGTTCAAGTAACCAGAAGACACTCGCAGCATGTTGTATCCAGTACCCGGATCCAGAACTGCTCCCCAGATGGCAAATTCTGGCAAGTAGGCGTTGCTTGAAAGACCGTTGAATGGAGAGCAGCCTGAAATTCGTTAAAGTGGGAGTACTTATAGCCATGTTCAGCTTAACAAGATGCACTTTTAGACATAAACATGCAAGGGCCACGAATTTCTGACTAGGAGATAGGCCTGATAGAAAAAGTGTGCATTGTGAGCACATCTGTAGATCTACAACGTCTACGTTGGTGGGTTGGGGGTTGCTGCGAGGCGGCTTGGTATTTTAACCCCCAACTTGTGCTCTAAGAGGTGTCGCTCACCTGCTCAATTTTTGCGTCTCTTACAAATGTGCTATTTTTAATTGTTTACCTTCTAATGCCAATTACAATATTTCCTACAGGTAGTGCTCCCCTATGTTCTGCTGGCTTCACTTCACTAAACACACTTTGGTGGATAACAGCAAAAATGTTCAACAAAAATAGGCGGTATTAAAAAATACAAAAAAACTTCGTTGATGGAGGAAAGGAAACTTATTAATAGTTCCCAACTGTTTGAATTGTTGAATTAAATTTTGAAACAAATTATGTTACAATAAAGTCCTCTGCTCCTACCAGTAGGTGTTACAGTTGTTGTCGCAGTTGTAGGCGTAGTTCCAGTAGTCGATGTTGATGTAGTTGTCGTGGTCGTGGCAGTCGTTGTTTGTGCCAAAGTCGTTGTAGTACCAGTAGTAGACGTGGTCGTAGCAGTACTAGTAGTTGTCGGGACTGTTGTAGTACTCGAAGGTGTTGTTATTGTTGTTGTACTTTTAGTTGGTGTTGTAGTAGTGGATGAAGTCGGTGTTGTACTTGTAGTTGTACTTGAAGTAGTTGTGGTGACAGTAGTAGGTGTAGTCGATGTAGAAGCAGTTGTAGTTGTTGACGTAGAAGTTGTACTAGTTGTCAAGCACTCAGGTGGGAGGGGCGTGAAGCAAGCTTCAATAGAGACAAAAAAGTTGTACTGCTTATCACTCGAGAAACTGGACTTCAACTGTACAGGAAAAATAGCGAATTGAGCCACAGTAGTGCTGATATTGTAGCACAGATCCAGCGCGTTCGATACCACATCTAACGATGAGGAAAGTTCAGTGAATATCGCTGTAGAAACTGAACGAAAAAGAATATGAGCCTGCTTCACGTTGCCATTCACGCAGAGCTGAAATGTGGCAGTATTAGTGGGTCAACATTTACTGAAAAACAATATTTTTAATCTCTTTTTAAACAAAGTGACAACTGTCTACCCTGTGAACTAGAATCGGAGACCGGCACGAGCCCAGAACGAGGTCTATCTCCATGACGGCGCTTTTGTTCACACTCCAGCCGGTGAACGTGCCCCATTTGGCATTCTTAACAGCTGCTAGCGGAATGAGAGAGTAATCCAACATTCCATTGACAATGCGACAGGCTGAAAGTGAGATGACATGCGGAAAAGATTAACTACTGATGCCACCTACTAATGTGGCTTGAACCAGCATAAAAAATAATTTGTGCAGGCTGTAGGGTGGAGCCAATACTGTACACAGGCACACAATCATACGCTCACACAGGGTGTACTCGTACAGCGGCTCATGACTTTCTAATCGTCAGGCATGTACACTCTCTCTTGGCCTTTATGGTGGGAATCGAACGAACCCCCCCCCGCCTCAAGTGCATCTGGCCGCGCACGGAACCAGTAGTCGTGACGCAAGAGTCGGATGCTTTCACTGCAGATCTGCTCTGCCCTCAAAGGCTCAAAAGCGCAGCTTACACGTGGTTGTAGATGGCCCAGTGGTGCTGGTTGTTGTCGGCGTCGTTGTCACTGTGGTTGTAGTTGGTGTTGTTGACGTAGTTGCAGTGCTAGTCGAAGATGTAGTCGTGCTAGGCGTTGTCGTTGTTGTTGACGTTGTACTAGTCGTACTGGTAGTACTAGTAGAAGAAGTGCACGTATTCTTAATAGGAGTGAAACAGCCTTCAATACTAACATAGGCCTGGAACTCTGAGTCGGTCTTCGAACTTGGCTTGAGAGTCAGCGGTTGAAAGGCTAGTTCAACAATCAGCATGTTGATATCAAAGCAAAGCTTTGAATTTGGCGCGTTCACCAATGCTGCCGCGGAGCCTGGCATCGGGACAAAGCGGCCGTTTTCGCTGGATCTGTATGAGACAAGGGCCGACTGAATGTTGCCGCCGATGCACAGTCGGATGGTGAATGTGCCGCCACCCGACAGGCAATTGTTCTCTGCGAGATAGTTGACCACCATTTGGTCGCCTTTTGTGATCCGGAATTCACCAGCCGGTCCGACCCTGGCGCCGGAGATTGCAGCGTCGGGTATATAGTTTTTGTCAACCATGCCGTTCACTGCAGCGCAAACTGGAATTTAGAAAGTACAGAGAGCCCAGATAGATTGAAGTACAAGTGAGCTTAGCTTGTATTTTAGCTGTCGAAAGGGGCTGTCAATGTGGCATTTTACCCGTGACAGTAAGGGGAAAGTAGTTATGCTAGCACTGTAGAAAGTAGCACTGTCTACTGAGGATAATAAGATAGATAGACAGCCAGCCAGCCAGACAGCCAGACAGACAGACAGACAGACAGACAGACAGACAGACAGACAGACAGACAGACAGACCGACAGACAGACAGACAGACAGACAGACAGACAGACAGACAGACAGACAGACAGACAGACCGACAGACAGACAGACAGACAGACAGACAGACAGACAGACAGACAGACAGACAGACAGACAGACAGACAGACAGACAGACAGACAGACAGACAGACAGACAGACAGACAGACAGACAGACAGACAGACAGACAGACAGACAGACAGACAGACAGACAGACAGACAGACAGACAGACAGACACAGACAGACAGACAGACAGACAGACAGACACACAGACACACAGACAGACAGACAGACAGACAGACCGACAGACAGACAGACAGACAGACAGACAGACAGACAGACAGACAGACAGACAGACAGACAGACAGACACACAGACACACAGACAGACAGACAGACAGACAGACAGACAGATAGAAAGACAGACAGAAAAGACTCAGCAGTCAATACTATAACTATTTAAATCTTTTTTAACCTTCTCAAGTGCCATACTCACTCTTCGAAGTAGTGGACTGAGCAGTCGTTGTCGTTGTTGCAGTTGTGCTGGTAGTAGGCGTTGTCGTTGTCTGCGTTGTTGTTGTCGCAGTGGTGGTGGTTGGTGGAGTGGTGAAGAAGTATTTGGTGGTCAGCGGCACGCAGGAGCAAAACGGCTCGGGTGCTTGGCAGGCAGCGTGCTGAACGGCACAGAGGAGGCAAGCAGCCAGAGCCACTGGGGTGAAGGCGTCAGAAGGTTGGGCGTTTAGAAACATCTTTCCGCGTTCATAGTATACAGATTTTAAAAAATTAATCTTACCGAAAGCCGTCTGAAGACAGCGCCGAGGCATTTTGAATTCAAAATCTTCTTCGATTACTCGTAGCGCTCAATTTAATCGCAATCTCAGCTAAAGCAAGGTGAAAATATGCCGAAGCAGTCTCTGGTCTATAAAGATAGTTTGAAAGAATGTTGATTGAATGTTCTTGCTTTTTAAGAGCTGCGAGTTCTTTTATAACACTGGGCGGGCCCTCCTCGGTCTTGTCGAAACTGGACGAGAATGAAGGACAAGTGGAGAGCGAATTGGTCACAGAATCGTTGGCTGGATTAATACGAGCCAGCAGGCAGTGACATTAGAGACACCCACACACACAGGACCCCTAGTGCGCTCCACTTCTCTCCCTCTCTATCTCAGCAACAGTAGCATCTCATTGTGTCGGACTGGCTATAAGTCAGCAATGCTGGACTTGCTCTGTTTAAAAAATTGTGGCCTTGCGTTTTACAGATTCGGTTTTTTTAAGGAAGGCCAGACTGAGAGCAGATGGCAACTCCACCCTGTCTTTCGGGTAGTTTTCCAAACGACTAAATTCAGTTCTACGAAGAGAGAGAGAGACTCATGTTTTGATGGCGAGCACTTCCTACCGGTTTCGGCAGAATTGCAGCAATTGCACACTCGCTATACTAGGGAAGCAAGCTGAATGATGTCGCTGGCGCAATTTCATAATGCCGATTCTATAAAGAAAGCTTTTAAATAATGAGACCTCAAAAAATTATTTTTTTAAATTTCTTTTCGGTAGTTCAAAGATGCTTTTTAGGTAGATTGAGCTTGCATGTTCTCAGAAAAAATGGCAACCATTTTCGGAAATGACCGAGTCTGTTTCAGTGTAAAGTTGTAAACGTAAAATAAAATAATTTCTTTGACTAGGAAGAGAATGCGCGTTCGGCATTTCTAATATTTTATTAGAACTTCACTTTAAGCAGCACTCGCAACTGATTGCTTAGTGCATGCCAGCCAGCCAGCTGACTAGGAAAATCAATTGGAATTTTTTAAAACAAAATCTCAAATGAAAATATTCTCGCGCAAACAATCAGTAGTCTTCGTCATCGTCGTAGTATGCCGCCAAATCGTCATCGAAGTTGGACACGGCAAACGCGTCTTGCTCGGCTCGATCGTGAACCCCGCTTCGTCCGCCAGCTGGAGATCCTTTAGCTACGTAGTCTTCAACACGGGTTGGCACTGTTACACCGTCCGCCACTGCCTCTTGCTTGGTGACTTCGACTTGCCTTCTGAAATTGTGCGACCGCGGAGTAACGGGAGAGTGACATCACACTGACAATCAGACCGGTGGAGTGGCATTACAGTAAAAATCTAGAGAAACAGAGGCTGGTATCTTAATGAACAATCTAAGATACTTGATGATGTATTCACCTGACAATGTCAAAGTACTCCGTATTGGCGCCATCCTTCCACTTGCGATACATGACAGACGCGTCCACATTGGCTGGCGAGCTGGTATTGGGTTCATTGAGCAGCGAAATTACGCTGAGCAGTACAGTGCGAACATTCTGAGTAGGATTCCATCGTTCGGACGGCAATTCGCCACTAACTGGGTCCTCGCCTGGTGGGTGCAAAATGGATATGCACACCTTGCCGTCCTAGGTTTGAAAAAAGGATTTAAGTAATTGAACACCGAAGACCTTGAAAGTTTATTAATGGAAGCTGTAGACCATTACCTCATAGATGTTTGGATGCCACATTTTCGTAACGAATTTCATTGATGGAGGAGAGTATGGATAATCATTTGGAAACTTCAAGTCAGCCTAAAATTTTGCATTGTTGGTGTGTGTATGTTATTGAAAAAATGTTCATGTTATTTAAATGCATATGCAGATTCTGCAATGCTAAAAAGTAATATACAACAAAATTTTCATACTTGCTTTCTGAAGGATAATTTAAAGAAATTGAACCTATTCATTATTTTAAATTTTAAAGAAAATATTGCAAAAACAAATTTTCTATCTATGGTATTAACTTTGTGTATATTTTATCGAAAAATAAAAAAGGCAATTGATTCGTTTGTGTTTCTATATTTGAACCTGCTCCTGCTCCTGCTCTGTTCTGCTCTGCTCTGATCCTGCTCTGTTTGGCAGCTAATAATTAATAAATATTTAATACAAAATCTTCAGTTACTGATCAGAAGTCTTTTGTGAACTTTTTAAAACAAAAAACGATTCGTCTAGATTATTTTTAGATGCATAAAATAAAAAAGCAAGAATTTCTGCTTTACTGAGTAAATACTTTTTGGCAGAATCGGAAACCGAATATGTATACATACACGATCACTTGCTCAGAAAAAAGTCACATAAAATGAAATACATAGAAAATAAATCCAATAATTTTTGCTCCAGGTAAAAATCTGAGCAAGTTTTGATTTAAGAAAGCATTTATAAGGAATTAGCAGATCCACGACTAAAACTATGGACTTAAGTATATTAAATATTTCGAGCCATTTTTTGTTTCCTTATTGTAGTCTAACTTTTAGTTAAAGGATGAGCTAGTGAAGCAGAAATGATTCAAAAAGAATAATCTCACCTTTAGGTAGCCACCTTCGTATAGAGTGCCTGGAGGACCAAAGATTACAACATTCCAATCATAAATGTTATCGTCATTTTTTAGGTGTACTAAAAATCCTTCCACAGGGGAATCGTTAAGACTCTTAAATTCTTGCTGGAGCACTTTTATTGAAGTGCTCTTGGATAGGAGAGCCATATTTTGCACTCTGTAAGTGTGGGAAAATAGTTATTTAGGTAAACACGATCAATTGTCTGTGCAAAATTTCGCACCGCAATCAACGAATTTAATTTAGTGCATTAAAGTTTTCACTGTACTCATTAAAACAATCAGTCAAACATGAACTCTTAAAAGAATATATTTTAAGAAATTTATTTTGCAATAAAATTATTTCTTGTTTTTTGTAAAACTTATTGGTATCTATTTTAAGAGCTTAAAATTCCTTACTGACCCACGTGGCCTTGAGCAAGTACTAGGCCTGGCCTACCGCTATAGCGCAGGCACCTTATTACACAATTTTTTAACCGCAGCAATCTGACAAGTTAAGTCTACTCTACTCTAGCTTATTTTAGCTGCGATCCATTTTTCGATAATCATGTAGCCTAGGTTAATTTATAATTTTTACTACTTTCAATATACTAGAAAATGCTAATATTAAATTTAACAGTAGAAATGTCAAATTATAAGTATGACATGTATATGATTTCAGTCTATGCTTTTACTTAATTAAAAGAATAGGAATTAAGTTTTATTGTAATTTTTTATTTTCTAGGCCTCATACTATTGCTAAGAAACCAGTGGAATTTTGAAAGTCTTTTTATTTTTCATCTTTCAACTTTTGTGTAGGCCTAATAAATATTTTTGCCTACCTTAGACTAAGTAAAAAGACACTTTAGACCCTACTTTTAAAAATTGGTCAAATAGACCTGGTAAAAAAAGTTGTAAAACTTTTGTATCCTAAATCTAATGGCAATGCACTATTTATACCATGGCTTTATTGTTAATTATATATTAAAATATTTTTATTAGTTTTTTATATATAATAAAATAGTTGAGTTGATTGTTTTTTTCAAGCAGCATCCTTGTCAATGTCAGATAGCAGCTTAAGACAGGCTCATTAAGAAGATACTAGTATATTATACGAGGGGAAGTAAAAAAGTAATGATATTTTTCAAAGGACAGAAAGTCATGTCAAGGCTTTTTTCTCTACAAAATCTCCATCCAGCTCTAGGCACTTTTCTATATGATAGTGCCATCACTCTAGCCCCAAGCCACTACTGAGCTTCTGTTTTCACCTCCTCCTTGCCTAAATATCATATTCCTTTTATTGTTTCCTTCAACTTTGGAAATAGGAAGAAATCTAATAGAGCAAGATCAGGGCTATAGGGAGTTTTGGAGGGAATTTTCCAGCAAAATTCATGCAAAATGCCTTATCAAAGCTGTAAAGTATGTGCCAAGGCAGGCATTGTTGTGGTGGAAGAGGATGTGCCAGTGGAGCTTGCCAGGTCACTTGCAGCACATCTTTATAGAAGGCCCTAATAATCATGCACTACAACTCTAAGAAGACTAGTAAGATAACTCCCTCTGCATCCCAGAAAATGGTTGCCATGACCTTGGCCACAGAGCGGTTGGCCTGCAACTTATTTGGCCTAGTAGATCCTTGAAGCAGCCACACTTTTGACTAGATTTTAGACTTTGGATTGTACTAGTAGATCCAAGTCTTATCACCAGTTACCAACCATTTGAAAAATTGTTAGCATCAATGTCAAGGCAGTTGAGCAAGTTTGCTATGCACTTGCTACATTGGGCCTTGTGCTCCAGGTACAATGCCAAAAAAACCCAATGGGCACTTAGCTTGTTGAAGCCCAAATTGTCTATCAAGATCAAATGAACACTGCTATCTGAGATGCCCAGTTCCTCAATAATAGCCTCAATGGTCACACGCCAGTCTTGCTCAACTTTTTGATGCACAGCAATAACTATCTCTTCTATGTGCATTGTGCTCAGTTGTCCACTGCAGTCAGCATCTTCAATGGCCTTCCGACAGACCTTAAACTCTTGGATCCACCAATAAACAATAGGATTCAGTGGGCAGCATCCCCAAAGACCTTCTGTAAAGCCTCAAGGATAGCAGCCAGCTTCTAATGCAACTGCATTAAAAACTTCACATTGGAATGCATTTCAAGTTTGAAATTTCCCATTGTTGAAAATGGGTACTGCATTTGTACTTCGCCTATGGTTGAACTATATATCCAAAAAGAGCAAAAAAGCATTACAATAAGAAACAAAAGATGCTTATTCAAGTGGAAAATGTCTGGGTTCAATATTTATTTCCTGCCTTGTGCAGGAGCAAAATTATCATTACTTTTTTACTTCCATCAATAGATCAATATAGAACATGCTATAGTGACCTAGGTCCTTTGCTTTATTTCCTAAAAATATCTTACTACTGCCACCAAATATAGAATGTTGCTACCCTTTCTTAGTGCACATCCATAATTAAAATTTTAATATTTGTACAGAAACTGCTCTTGAAATCCATCCCAAGAACCCTAATAATTATAAAATTGTTGATACACTCATACTTCAAATTAAAGTATGAATGATACAAATTTGAAACTTGAATTAAATGGCATCCAGCCTAAAAACCCATGTCAACTAAATTGCAGTTTGCTACTGTACTAGAATTTCATATTTGAAATTGTCTACCATACATTTACAGGCAAGCCATCAAACTGTGCCAGCGCCCCCACTGCCGCAGTGCCTGCCTGGACTTCAGTGTCCACTTGCACAGCTGAGCCCTCGGCAGAGACGCAAAATTAGTAGAAAATGGCATCAAGCTGCTTCAGCAGCCGGCTCCACAGTGCTAAGCGCCGAGCCCACAGCCTGCTTGTTAGTGGCCAATGCTGGCCTCCATAATGGCATCGGTGAGTCCAACCTAGTCAGTCTGGGCTTGCCAGGCCTAATCAGAGTTATCCAACCAGCTGGCCAGTCTCACTGCTTCCTGCTATTCCACGATGCCGCCTCAGCAGAAGAGGCTGCCGCTGGTTTGCAGTTACACCAACTGGCCGATTCCATGCCTGCGGGCTCAGTTCTGTATGTCTTCTTTGCTGATCCGGAGTTGGCAGTCAAACAGGTGCAATCTTCGGATCCTAATGAAGTGAGTGGGTCTAAGCGTTTATAGGCTCAATATATTCTTAAATCTAGTATTGATTTGGTATGATTCATTTGAAGTTGCTCGCAAAATTACAGGAATTCAGATCCTTGGCTTGGCCACCGCCAGCCTCCCAGATCCTTAGTTGCTGGGTCATCAACACCCTCTCAGATCCTTACTTGCGGTGCCACCGCCACCCTCCCAGATCACCAGTTGCTGGGCCACCGCCAGACTTTCAGATCCTTAGGCTGTGCCACCCTCCCAGATCTTTAGTTTGGCAGGTTTCTTAATTTCTATACCATAGCTATGAACATATCATGGTATCGTTAACATTGTCGTAATCTGTGCTTAAAGGTGGCTACAACAAATCTAGCCGACAGCAGCGCGCTGCCGCCCGGTCTCAGCCTCACCCTGGACGCCGTGTCGCTGGCCGAGGAGGCCGAACTCCTGGCCCTGGTCGATGCCGAGCTAGACAGCGGTGACCGCGACGTCGCCATTGCCGACGGCCGCCTACGCAATCGCCGCGTTGTGCACTGGGGCCACGAGTTTCTCTATGGTCGAAACCGGCTGGCTCCGCTGCCCGACCGGCCGCTTCCCCCCGCCTGCGCGACCGTCGCCGATCGACTGACGCCGGCCTGGCTGCCCAGGCCCGACCAGCTGACTGCCAACGTCTACGAGCCAGGCGGCGGCATCGCTGCTCACGTGGACTCGCACGCCGCTTTCGGCGATTCAATTCTGTCTGTCAGTCTGGGCAGCGGCTGCGCTTTCAGATTGACCCGGCCCGGCCGGCCCACCATCTGTCTGGCGCTGCCGCCTCGATCCGCTCTGCTGCTGACTGGAGAAGCGCGCCTAGTCTGGCGCCACGAGATTCCGGCTCGCCAGGTTGACTTGGTTGCTTCTGCTAGCAGCAGCGGAGGCTGCGATTTAGTTAAGCGAGGTCGACGGGTGTCGCTAACCTTTAGGCAAGCTCGGCAATCCAAACAGCCGTGCAGATGCGGCTTCGGCGACGTCTGCGACGAAGATCGAGGCGTTGATGGTGCTTCTAGGTTAGCTAACTCGCCTCCACTGATATTTTTTGTGCCGAAGCCGAATTTGCGTGATCTTTACCCGAATGTTAGTAGCCTTATAATCCAATGCGTGATAATCTTCATCCTATGACTGATTATCTTCATCCTATGACTGATTATCTTCATCCTATGACTGATTATCTTCATCCTATGGCTGATTATCTTCATCCTATGGCTGATTATCTTTATCTTATGGCTGATTATCGTCATCATATGGCTGATTATCTTCATCCTATGGCTGATTATCTTCATCCTATGACTGATTATCGTCATTATATGGCTGATTATCTTCATCCTATGACTGATTATCGTCATCATATGGCTGATTATCTTCATCCTATGGCTGATTATCTTCATCCTATGACTGATTATCGTCATTATATGGCTGATTATCTTCATCCTATGACTGATTATCGTCATCATATGACTGATTATCTTCATATTCTGGCTGATTATCTTCATACTCTGGCTGATTATCTTCATCCTCTGGCTGATTATCTTCATCCTATGGCTGATTATCTTCATCCTATGGCTGATTATCTTCATCCTCTGGCTGATTATCTTTATCTTATGGCTGATTATCTTCATCCTATGGCTGATTATCTTCATCCTCTGGCTGATTATCTTCATCCTCTGGCTGATTATCTTTATCTTATGGCTGATTATCTTCATCCTATGGCTGATTATCTTCATCATATGGCTGATTATCGTCATCATATGGCTGATTATCTTCATCCTATGACTGATTATCGTCATCCTATGACTGATTATCTTCATCCTCTGGCTGATTATCTTTTATCTTATGGCTGATTATCTTCATCCTCTGGCTGATTATCTTCATCCTATGACTGATTATCGTCATCATATGGCTGATTATCGTCATCATATGGCTGATTATCGTCATCATATGACTGATTATCGTCATCATATGGCTGAATATCTTCATCCTATGACTGATTATCGTCATCCTATGACTGATTATCTTCATCATATGGCTGATTATCTTCATCCTATGACTGATTATCGTCATCATATGGCTGATTATCGTCATCATATGGCTGATTATCGTCATCATATGACTGATTATCGTCATCATATGGCTGATTATCTTCATCATATGGCTGATTATCTTCATCATATGGCTGATTATCTTCATCATATGGCTGATTATCGTCATCATATGGCTGATTATCTTCATCCTATGGCTGATTATCTTCATCATATGGCTGATTATCTTCATCATATGGCTGATTATCTTCATCATATGGCTGATTATCGTCATCATATGACTGATTATCGTCATCATATGGCTGATTATCTTCATCCTATGACTGATTATCGTCATCCTATGACTGATTATTTTCATCATATGGCTGATTATCTTCATCCTATGACTGATTATCGTCATCATATGGCTGATTATCGTCATCCTATGACTGATTATCGTCATCATATGACTGATTATCGTCATCATATGGCTGATTATCTTAATCCTATGACTGATTATCTTCATCATATGACTGATTATCTTCATCATATGGCTGATTATCTTCATCATATGGCTGATTATCGTCATCATATGGCTGATTATCGTCATCATATGACTGATTATCTTCATCATATGGCTGATTATCTTCATCATATGGCTGATTATCTTCATCATATGGCTGATTATCTTCATCATATGGCTGATTATCGTCATCATATGGCTGATTATCTTCATCCTATGGCTGATTATCTTCATCATATGGCTGATTATCTTCATCATATGGCTGATTATCTTCATCATATGGCTGATTATCGTCATCATATGGCTGATTATCGTCATCATATGGCTGATTATCTTCATCCTATGACTGATTATCGTCATCCTATGACTGATTATCTTCATCATATGGCTGATTATCTTCATCCTATGACTGATTATCGTCATCATATGGCTGATTATCGTCATCCTATGACTGATTATCGTCATCATATGACTGATTATCGTCATCATATGGCTGATTATCTTCATCATATGGCTGATTATCTTCATCCTATGGCTGATTATCGTCATCATATGGCTGATTATCTTCATCATATGGCTGATTATCGTCATCATATGACTGATTATCGTCATCATATGGCTGATTATCTTCATCCTATGACTGATTATCGTCATCCTATGACTGATTATCGTCATCCTATGACTGATTATCTTCATCATATGACTGATTATCTTCATCCTATGACTGATTATCTTCATCCTATGGCTGATTATCTTCATCCTATGACTGATTATCTTCATCCTATGACTGATTATCTTTATCCTATGACTGATTATCTTCATCCTATGGCTGATTATCTTCATCATATGACTGATTATCTTCATCCTATGGCTGATTATCTTCATCCTATGGCTGATTATCGTCATCCTATGGCTGATTATCGTCATCCTATGACTGATTATCTTCATCATATGACTGATTATCTTCATCCTATGGCTGATTATCTTCATCCTATGGCTGATTATCTTCATCCTATGGCTGATTATCGTCATCCTATGACTGATTATCGTCATCCTATGGCTGATTATCGTCATCCTATGGCTGATTATCTTCATCCTATGGCTGATTATCGTCATCCTATGGCTGATTATCTTCATCCTATGGCTGATTATCGTCATGCTATGGCTGATTATCTTCATCCTATGGCTGATTATCGTCATCCTATGACTACTATGGACTGGCAGATCCGTTGATTTTGGAGGTGGGGTGGGTGTCAACCCTCCTCGCCTCTCATTGGCTGGCGCCCCGATCACTAGGTGATCGATACGCGTATCGATATCGGCGCTCGGCGCGCGCGCGCCGCAGGCGCGTGGCGCCAAGCGCCGCAGGCGCACCCTCCCGATATTAGATCCCAATAAATCAATCAGATCCCAAATCAATCAGATCCCAAGCGCACCCTCCTGAGCCGCAGACGCCCATGCCGCAGGCGCCCCGAGTGTACACTCTCCCGAGCCAAAGGTACACTCTCCCCAGTACACTCTCCCCAGTACACTCTCCCGATATGTACACTCTCCCACTCTCCCGATATGGGTGTACACTCGCCCAATACAGGTGTACACTCTCCCGATATGTAGTCAACGATACGTACCCCGCAGGCACCCTATACCTCACGCCCTGCCCCCACCTAGCCTCTTCCCCTCTCTCACCCACATCTCAACTAGCGAAATCGAACCCAGGTCGCGCCCATACTAGGCCACTACACGGTTTGGGGTATAGGGAGCGAGAAGTTTTAACCCTGATGCTGACGCAGCCCTGTACAGTGAGCGTGTACGGGCAGAGAGGGGTGGGGCGGACAGAGAACCAGCCACTAGGTTGTTATACTGTTGAAGCATAGGGAGCGAGAAGTTTTAACCCCGATGCTGACGCAGCCCTGTACAGTGAGCGTGTACGGGCAGAGGGTGGGTGGAAAGAGATGTGAATAACACAGCCTGCTGCAGGAGCCGGATAGAGAGGCGCATGCTAGGACAGAGAGACAGTGTGAGTCACACACACACCCACAGAGAGAGCCGTACAGAGGATAGAGAGCTCCCTCCCCAGTTGCAGGGGACAGAGAGGCAGGCAGGGTATGCAGGGGCATGCGAACAGTCAAGGGGCCACGCGAGGATAGAATGGAGGAGCAGAGATGTGTATGGACAGAGAGCAGGCCACGCGTGCGTAGTGTGAGGGAACAGAAACATATGGAGCAGGAGGGAGATAGGAAGCAAACGCGCAGGGTAAGGGAGCCACACAGGGCGGTACAGTGAGACACGGGCAGGGGTGGAGCCGTGCGTGGACAGAGCTGAACGGCATGGTCAGCTGCAGGAATAGGATGATAGAGAGGCGCGGATAGGAGGGACAGAGAGCAGTGTGCAGGGGTAGGCAGCCACGCTGGCAGGGAACAGAGGCGCGTGTAGCCAGTTGCAGCCCGGGACAGAGAAGTGTGAAGGGGGCCTGGGACAGAGTTCCGAGCAAGGCACAGAGAGGTAGGGTCCGGTAGCCATGTATAGACAGGGACCCACGCGAGGGCAGGACAGGGGAGTAGACATGCAAGTTGCATGCAAGGCCAGAGAGGTGTGCGCGGAGGGAGACAGAGAGCAGTGTGTAGGGGTAGGTAACAGCAAACTTTAGTAGAGGTGCGTGCGGGGACGGAGAAACCAGTCTGAGCGTACAGAGACGTTACAGAGAGGTACACAAACAGAGAACAAAGCGAGCAGAGCACATGTGTAGGCGCAGAGACGTGAGGGAGAATCGACCAAAACACGCTATGTATTATCAAAAGTTGGTTTTAGTGCAGCATATTTAATAGTGGGTAGTATAATAGTATGTACATAGTAGGTATAATGGTAGTAATAATAGTAAGTATATTAGTCCAAAAGGTAGGCTAAAACAGGCTAAACTGTGTGTACGCATCCTCATCACCCCACAAGCCCCCTCTCCCGCCAGATTCACTCTTCCAAACCCTCCTGTATTGCTGTATGAAGGAAAATATAGTGTAAAAATACAGATGTTAACCGTCAGACCGCTGAAATCAGGGCACACTAGAGGGGGTTTCGGGGTCTGCATGCTCTATGTAAGCTGCTTGAGGAGGTTCCAAGGGCGTTGTGAGGGTTTCCATTATGTTTTGAAAAAACTAGGGGCTTAAATACAACGTTTTATTCAAAAAGTAGGTTATTTTAATGAAATAGCTGACACAATCATTGTCGAGAGTAGAAATTTTTATAAGAAACCAGGCATTTTAGCAAAAATAAACCTTCAAACCACATAAAATTGAATAAAAAGCAGACATTTTCAATTATAAACCGCAAGTATTTTAATAGAAAAGTAAGCAAACAAGGCACAAAAGCAGCAAATTTTACCTTTTTTATTTTAATGTTACTGTTAAGGTAGAGAGTAGAAACTTGTGAGCTGTACGGAGTTAGAAAGTATTAACCATTATGTATCGTATGAATTATTAGTTCAGTACCAGCTATTGGTCAAGCGAGCATTTATGAAGTTATTACGAGTGATGAAGGGATAGAGAGCTATATACAGGAAGACAGTATCCTTCTAAACCACCACGAACAGATTGCTAATACAGATAAGCTTTGTCTGTGTGCAGTATGAGTAAGCGAAGGCGGGGCAAATACTTTTCCACATGCCGGACAGAACAGTATTGTGCTAGGATTTCTCTCGAAATCGCGGTACGTTACTAGTTTTTATCACACCATCCAGATGCGTCATCTAGTCAGCAGTAGTCATTTATATGTTATTAGAACTTACAAACCCAGGTCAGGTAAATATTACAAAGAGTATATTACGTACACACGCCAACTCCGAATACCAAGCCATACTAGTCTACTTGCAGTGCTCCTGGAGGGAAGGGACGGTCAAGAGTTACACACCAAGAATGCATTCACACAAAGAGTACACCACTCGAGCCCCGTCCATGCGCCCCGATATGTATGACGCAGGCAGCCCTCCCGACATGTATGCCGCAGGCGACCCTCCCGACATGTACCCAACATGTATGTCGCAGGCGACCCTACTGACATGTACCCCGACATGTACACCCTACCAAATGGCACTCGAGCCACAGGTGCCAAGCGGCCCCCCGAAATGTACGCCGCGGGCGCCCCCCCCTCCCGAGCCGAAGGTACACTCTTCCAATATGAGTGTACACTCTCCCAATACAAGTGTACACTCTCCCAATATGAGTGTACACTCTCCCGATATGATCTCCCGATTAGACATAATTGTACGCATAAATGTACGCAATTTCCGGTATATAGGACCACATGTACGCAAATGTACACAATGTACACAAACAAACACACACACACACACAAACACAAACACACACACACACACACACACATACACACACACACACCCTCAGGCGTATTCACAGCAAGAGCTTCCTGCCGATGGCGCCATCGCCTGCGGCGATCGGCGCTGCAGGATGCGCTCTGCAGGATACGCCTGAGTGTGTGTGTGTGTGTATGTGTGTGTGTGTGTGTGTGTGTGTTTGTGTTTGTGTGTGTGTGTGTGTTTGTTTGTGTGCATTGTGTACATTTGCGTACATGTGGTCCTATGTGCCGGAAGTTGCGTACATTTGTGCGTACAATTATGTCTATGCGCTACATTGTGTGTAGTTCGTTGCCCTGCGTTTGTAAATACAGTTTAGTCCGTGCACTGCATTGATGCCTACTTTTGTGTTAGGTACCTGCTTTTTATTAAATACACTGCACCAAAAGCAACTTTAATCGGTACATACTGTGTTTTTGTAGAGGTGCCGGTATGCTTTTTAATACATATGTCTTTAGTGTAATTTGGTGTGCTTCAACTTGGCTCGCGAATCTTGCACTATAGCTCTCTAGTGGAAAGTACTCTTACTTGTGCTGGCTGCAGGTGATAGTAAGGCTTTCTGCTTGACTTCTTTAGTTTACTTGATGGTTAAATGAGGAGTGGGAGCTGACGCGCCTACCTCGGGGGAGGAATGCAGCCCCACGGTCTGGTGCAGTGCAGCGCTTTCTGTTATCCCTCTCCGTCCGCACTGTACTTGGTCTCCGCTAGGATCACCCCTTGGGGTTAAGAGTGGGCGGGTCCTTTGTACTCGACCCTGGGTTAAAAACTCGCATTTGGAGGCTCTGGGGAGAGTTGCAGTGGAGTTCAACAAATTTCTGATAAGATCTCTTGCGGGGGCATGACACTCGTCTCGAAATAATAAAAACCTGAACAAGTGCTGGATGCCCTTACTAGTTGGCGGGTTGTTACCTCTACAATTGTGTACTATTTCTGTCAATATTTTCCCCTGCATTATGTCAATATGTGCTACAGCGTGTCATAATATGATACTTTACGCACTAATATGTATCATAATTTTCCTGCATTATGCCTGCTTCTGTCTCTACGATGTGTGTATTTTAGCCTATGCATCTACATAATTCGAATCTACAGTGTGTGCATATGCACCTGCATTATACTTGTATCTACTGTGCGTATGTGTATTTCAACCTATGTTTTACAATATACTAGCATCTACAAGCGCCTACTACACTAATGAGTAGGTTCTGTGTATTATACCTACTATTTTGTCTATTTCACCTACTTTTCTGCCAAAATATCGATAAAATGCACCTACATTGTGTGTTTTTGCTGTCCATATGCTTAATTCTATATGTCCGTACACCTATATGTTTCGTAATATGTATTATGCCCTGATATTTACACCTACTGATGTGATTAATATGTGTTTTGCTTACTTTTTACGTAAATATACGCAATTTCACCTACTATAAGTAGTTTTCACTAGCCTAATTTTGTGTTAATAGGTATTGTTGACTACAAATCGATGTACACTCATATCGGGAGAGTGTACACTCATATTGGGAGAGTGTACACTTGTATTGGGAGAGTGTACACTCATATTGGAAGAGTGTACCTTCGGCTCGGGAGGGGGGGCGCCCGCGGCGTACATTTCGGGGGCCGCTTGGCACCTGTGGCTCGAGTGCCATTTGGTAGGGTGTACATGTCGGGGTACATGTCAGTAGGGTCGCCTGCGACATACATGTTGGGTACATGTCGGGAGGGTCGCCTGCGGCATACATGTCGGGAGGGCTGCCTGCGTCATACATATCGGGGCGCATGGACGGGGCTCGAGTGGTGTACTCTTTGTGTGAATGCATTCTTGGTGTGTAACTCTTGACCGTCCCTTCCCTCCAGGAGCACTGCAAGTAGACTAGTATGGCTTGGTATTCGGAGTTGGCGTGTGTACGTAATATACTCTTTGTAATATTTACCTGACCTGGGTTTGTAAGTTCTAATAACATATAAATGACTACTGCTGACTAGATGACGCATCTGGATGGTGTGATAAAAACTAGTAACGTACCGCGATTTCGAGAGAAATCCTAGCACAATACTGTTCTGTCCGGCATGTGGAAAAGTATTTGCCCCGCCTTCGCTTACTCATACTGCACACAGACAAAGCTTATCTGTATTAGCAATCTGTTCGTGGTGGTTTAGAAGGATACTGTCTTCCTGTATATAGCTCTCTATCCCTTCATCACTCGTAATAACTTCATAAATGCTCGCTTGACCAATAGCTGGTACTGAACTAATAATTCATACGATACATAATGGTTAATACTTTCTAACTCCGTACAGCTCACAAGTTTCTACTCTCTACCTTAACAGTAACATTAAAATAAAAAAGGTAAAATTTGCTGCTTTTGTGCCTTGTTTGCTTACTTTTCTATTAAAATACTTGCGGTTTATAATTGAAAATGTCTGCTTTTTATTCAATTTTATGTGGTTTGAAGGTTTATTTTTGCTAAAATGCCTGGTTTCTTATAAAAATTTCTACTCTCGACAATGATTGTGTCAGCTATTTCATTAAAATAACCTACTTTTTGAATAAAACGTTGTATTTAAGCCCCTAGTTTTTTCAAAACATAATGGAAACCCTCACAACGCCCTTGGAACCTCCTCAAGCAGCTTACATAGAGCATGCAGACCCCGAAACCCCCTCTAGTGTGCCCTGATTTCAGCGGTCTGACGGTTAACATCTGTATTTTTACACTATATTTTCCTTCATACAGCAATACAGGAGGGTTTGGAAGAGTGAATCTGGCGGGAGAGGGGGCTTGTGGGGTGATGAGGATGCGTACACACAGTTTAGCCTGTTTTAGCCTACCTTTTGGACTAATATACTTACTATTATTACTACCATTATACCTACTATGTACATACTATTATACTACCCACTATTAAATATGCTGCACTAAAACCAACTTTTGATAATACATAGCGTGTTTTGGTCGATTCTCCCTCACGTCTCTGCGCCTACACATGTGCTCTGCTCGCTTTGTTCTCTGTTTGTGTACCTCTCTGTAACGTCTCTGTACGCTCAGACTGGTTTCTCCGTCCCCGCACGCACCTCTACTAAAGTTTGCTGTTACCTACCCCTACACACTGCTCTCTGTCTCCCTCCGCGCACACCTCTCTGGCCTTGCATGCAACTTGCATGTCTACTCCCCTGTCCTGCCCTCGCGTGGGTCCCTGTCTATACATGGCTACCGGACCCTACCTCTCTGTGCCTTGCTCGGAACTCTGTCCCAGGCCCCCTTCACACTTCTCTGTCCCGGGCTGCAACTGGCTACACGCGCCTCTGTTCCCTGCCAGCGTGGCTGCCTACCCCTGCACACTGCTCTCTGTCCCTCCTATCCGCGCCTCTCTATCATCCTATTCCTGCAGCTGACCATGCCGTTCAGCTCTGTCCACGCACGGCTCCACCCCTGCCCGTGTCTCACTGTACCGCCCTGTGTGGCTCCCTTACCCTGCGCGTTTGCTTCCTATCTCCCTCCTGCTCCATATGTTTCTGTTCCCTCACACTACGCACGCGTGGCCTGCTCTCTGTCCATACACATCTCTGCTCCTCCATTCTATCCTCGCGTGGCCCCTTGACTGTTCGCATGCCCCTGCATACCCTGCCTGCCTCTCTGTCCCCTGCAACTGGGGAGGGAGCTCTCTATCCTCTGTACGGCTCTCTCTGTGGGTGTGTGTGTGACTCACACTGTCTCTCTGTCCTAGCATGCGCCTCTCTATCCGGCTCCTGCAGCAGGCTGTGTTATTCACATCTCTTTCCACCCACCCTCTGCCCGTACACGCTCACTGTACAGGGCTGCGTCAGCATCGGGGTTAAAACTTCTCGCTCCCTATGCTTCAACAGTATAACAACCTAGTGGCTGGTTCTCTGTCCGCCCCACCCCTCTCTGCCCGTACACGCTCACTGTACAGGGCTGCATCAGCATCAGGGTTAAAACTTCTCGCTCCCTATACCCCCAAACCGTGTAGTGGCCTAGTATGGGCGCGACCTGGGTTCGATTTCGCTAGTTGAGATGTGGGTGAGAGAGGGGAAGAGGCTAGGTGGGGGCAGGGCGTGAGGTATAGGGTGCCTGCGGGGTACGTATCGTTGACTACATATCGGGAGAGTGTACACCTGTATTGGGCGAGTGTACACCCATATCGGGAGAGTGGGAGAGTGTACATATCGGGAGAGTGTACTGGGGAGAGTGTACTGGGGAGAGTGTACCTTTGGCTCGGGAGAGTGTACACTCGGGGCGCCTGCGGCATGGGCGTCTGCGGCTCAGGAGGGTGCGCTTGGGATCTGATTGATTTGGGATCTGATTGATTTGGGATCTGATTGATTTGGGATCTGATTGATTTGGGATCTGATTGATTTGGGATCTGATTGATTTATTGGGATCTAATATCGGGAGGGTGCGCCTGCGGCGCTTGGCGCCACGCGCCTGCGGCGCGCGCGCGCCGAGCGCCGATATCGATACGCGTATCGATCACCTAGTGATCGGGGCGCCAGCCAATGAGAGGCGAGGAGGGTTGACACCCACCCCACCTCCAAAATCAACGGATCTGCCAGTCCATAGTAGTCCTATGGCTGATTATCTTCATCCTATGGCTGATTATCGTCATCCTATGGCTGATTATCTTCATCCTTTCGCGGATTTTCTACACAGTAGGAATGCAAAGCCATTTCTCCGCCCGCAGAACTACCAAAGTAGGGGGCCCCCTAAAACTGCAAACTGCCATCAAGTCACCAGCTTTTCGGACCGCCTAGATAAATATTCAACAATTCTGCTAGAAGGGAAGTTTGGATTTTCACATAAGCGCCAGTGTATTCAATACAGCCTCTGTGCGTCAATCAGCACTGCACCTCAGTGCGGCCTTGCCAAGTCTCTAAATTTCATCAGCACTTCGACCATGTGTCTGCATCAGTTCTGACTTCGTTTCTCACCCGCCTTCAACCAGACAGAGCTTCTGGGCCTTCAATATGTTGACACCAGGTGACTATGGACACCTGTTTTGAATTTCTTGGATGTCGCAGATCAAAATTCAATAATGAGCAAACCTCAAGGCTGATGATATAGCCATGCTAAAAAAAAATTAATAATGTCCACATTGACGTTGATGCTCTCTGATCCCATTTCAATCTTGATTTGCGAGATTCCATTACGACTAAGCCATGACTCGTACCTGCAATTCCAGCCTCAGCCCCGCCGAGAGCCAGCCAACTCAGCAACAGCAGGCTCTAGATCCAGCCAGCCTTGAGCGCGAGTTCGTACACTCAGTGTACGACTCCATCGCCGATCATTTCAGCGACACCCGGCACTCGCGCTGGCCCCGCGTGGCCGCTTTTCTAGCGGACCTGCCGCCAGGCTGTCTGCTTTTAGACATCGGCTGCGGCAACGGCAAGAACATGTTGGCTAGGCGGGATCTGCTAGCTATTGGCTGCGATCGCAGCGTGGCGCTGTGCACCGTGTGCGCTAGCCGCAGCCTGCCGGTATTCCAAGCCGACGCTTTGCAATTACCATTGCGCAATGCCGTATTCGATGCGGCCGTGTGCATTGCCGTATTGCATCATTTGAGTACTAGGGAGCGCCGGTTAGCCGCTATTAAGGAGCTGGCCCGCGTCAGCAGGCCTAACGCGCCGATTCTAATCTACGTGTGGGCTATGGAGCAGCGGCGCAATGGCAAAGCATCGGCCTACTTAAAGAAGCCAGAGGAGTCTGACGATGCCGGACAGAGAGGGGAACAGTTGGTTCGCGATGCCCGCACGGGTCTGGGCGTTCATCGGCCCGGCTCCGAATTCAAATCTGCCGACATGCTGGTGCCTTGGCGCAGCCGATCAGACGAACGATTGCGCTTCTATCACTTGTTTGTTGAAGGCGAATTAGACCAGCTGTGCACAGATAGCGGCCTGTTCCAACTGATCGAGGCCTACTACGACAATGGCAACTGGTGCGTCCGACTGTTGCGCAACGATGCGCCTGTCAGCTGAATTGCAAGTACTTTTTTTCCGCATTTTCAATTGTCTTCATGCGTTTGTTAACATGATTGATTGATCTAAATTTGTTTGAGTTTTGTGTGATGTCGGAGCATATTTTCACTGGTGCATAGATTCCTTTGGTTCATAGATTAATAATACGCAGTTACAAATACGAAAATGTGTGTACAGAACAAAATGAAGTATAAAACAATCATTTGTTTTCGCTTACATGTTTTTAATTATTTAACTACAACGCTAGTTTTGGATCGTAGCTTTAGCTTACATGAGAGATTATCTAATTTTAACTGAATGCAGCTTTAAAAATGTATGCGAAGTACACGCAAAGTTCAGCGCTACATGTACATGTGCAATGAGCCTGTTCGAGCCGCAAAAAATCACGTTTTCATGAAGATCAGCGAATCTTATGAAGTACTTATGGTTTTCTCGGGGTGGTCTGGTAGGTCTTTGAATCCCACCGCTGCCACCAATGAAGTGGAATGGTGTTTCTTCCCGGTTTAGGCACATAAGATTACCTTAAGACTCGAGCCTCTTCAGTGGGAAGTTCTCTCAACTCTCAGTAGCGTAGGTAGTGCTGCCACCAGTTCCTCCAGGTCTCGGCCTTGGATGAGGTGAGCTTCCCGTCGGAACGAAATAAACAAGTCAACGAACTCAGCACAGCGTGCAGATTTGCAGATTAATGAACAAGGCGTCCTGATCAGCAGATCCCCGCCGGGCTCAGGGGTGGCTGGGAAGGCAGTGTTAGCCTCCCTTAGGCTTGGGCTTTAGTGGGGTCTCAGTCAGACCAGTACAAACGGATTCAGTACGCAAAGGGCACTTAGTTAGACACTGACGCGCACGGGATCTTAGTGAATTCTTCACAGATAAGAAGCCTTTCCTTGACGGAAACAAGGGAGAGGGGTCCTATTTATAACCGGGAAACACCCACGCACAAGACCTCGTGACCTCGTTCTATTTTTAGAACTGACGTCACTTGAGGGTCTCCCAGCAGAGTGCACATGGCTGTGACTCAGTTGCTATTTTTAGCAACATTAGTCACTCCTCTCCTTATATTAGAGAAGGGAGGGGGCCGAAAGCATGTGACTCTCCCGGTAAACAGGGCCAACAAGTGCAGTAAACATTTTTACTGCACTTTAGGACTCAAGGAACAGAGGATCTGTCATGTGACTCGCTCACATGACAGGGGAAACAAAGACCGAGCGAAACAGAGACAGCCCACAGCAGAGAAGCTGAGGGCTGAGAAACAAGGGGCAAAACGGGGGGGGGGGGGGCAAACGGCAACCTAAACCGAGGGACTCTGTGACATCTGCCAGCTTTTCGTCTTTCGAGGAGGCTTTTCCCCCTCCTTTTTCGCTCTGGCCTGGCGTGGAAGCGGCTAGCTTCCTCGTTTTGGTCTGCTGGTGGAGGACGGATCCCCCCTGCTGCTTTTCTGCAGGGCAGGTGGCTGCTAAGTAGTTGGCCGCTGGCTAAGCGCCAACTACCCATCGACAGCCCATGGTTGCAACTGGTACCACACGGGTTCTCGAGGGCCGCTCCTGTGGGGGAGGGCTCGGGCGTCGGCTGTCAACCCGACCTGGCGCCTGTGTCCCAAGCCCGCAGCCGGCCTCCCGCCCCCTGATCTTGCAGAGTGTGGACCGGGGGCCTGCCGGAGCCTCGCCTGGGAGCAATCCTGGGGAAAGATGGCAACCCAAAGCCTTCCTGCTGTTCGCCGTGGCAGGGGGTAGCTCCTCGGAGCTGGCTGGGGGTATACCCAGTCCCCGAGCGGTCGGTCTGCCTTTTTCTAATTTGTGTTTCTTCTCCGTTTCAGCTTCTATGGATTCTGAACAAAAATCTCTTCTGGCTCGGGAGCCGGCAACTCCCGCGGCCGGGGGTCCGAAAATCCCCCAACCCTCCAGCTCGGAGGTACTTCTCTCCGCGAACCCCGCGGTTACTACCCTAAGTGGGGCTAATTCGACTCCCACTGGTGGAGATTCTGGTGGTGACACAACCACGTACCGCGACAGCGAGGCTAACGCGGCTCCCAGCACTGTCCGCAAGAGGCAGCAGCCTGAGGACCGCACACTTACCCCCAGGACCCGAAGCGCTCTAAGGGCAGGGGGACAGCCGGCTCCTATGCCAAGGTGGCTGCTGAGCCCCTCCATAAAACCTGCGTCCGTGCGGCCAGCGGGACGCTGAGTGACGCCCAGATGGAAGGTGCTGTAGCCCTCGTTGACGACTTCCTCTGGGATAACGACCATCTCGGTGTTGAGGTCGAGTCAGTCAGATTCGCCAACGGCAATCTCATCCTCGCTTTCAAAAGTGAGGTCCATCTGAGCACTGCCTTAGCCAACCTGCCCAGCATCGACTGGAGTACCTCCACGGCACAGCTCCCGGAGCTGGTCGTTGAGAAGGCCCGTCCTCCGCCTCCATGTAAGAGGTATAGGGCCTTCTATTCCGGGCACAGGACGATCGAGGAGATCCGTGGTCGTCTTGTCGCCAAGCACCCCGAGTTGCCTGCGGACGGCCTCCGGGCCTACAAGGAGGTGCCGGCCAAGGACGGCAACGGGAAGACCCTCTACATGGGCCTCTCCGCAGATTGGGAGCGCCACATGCAAGGCAAAGACCACGCCGCCTACGTTGGGGCATGGAAGTTAGTCTTCCACCTCATCCCTAGGAAGAAGCGCAACGCCGGCGGTGAGCAGCGCCGAGACGATCCCGAGAGCCCGGATAGCTCTGAGGGCGAGACTTAAGCTGTTCTCGACCCGCCATGCCCAGATCTTCAATGATGAGGCGTGACCGTCTGAGGACCAACCCGGCGGGTGGGTCCAATGATGATTTAACCACACTCACGCAAAACAGTGATCCTAACCTGCACATCGTGCAGATTAATCTGCACCACGCGGTCGCAGCCTCCAGCAGCCTCACCGACACCCTCGATGGCACCGGTGTTGACATCTACCTCATCCAGGAGCCTTACACCGTGAGAGGTAAGCCCACCCTGCTGCCGAAAGGCTACCAGATCCTCTTCCTCTCTGGAGGGGAAACCCCTAGGGCCATTGCTCTGGTCAAGTACGAGCTCGCAGCCATGCTCATGCCGATGTTTTGCAATAAAGACATCTGTACCTTCACCGTGAACGGGATGATTTTCTCATCCGTCACCCCTCCTGCAGGATCTCGCAAACTATTGTATCATCGAGAACCGGAACCTCATTATTGGTTGCGACGCTAATGCTCACAACACTGCGTGGGCTAGCAGTAACACTAACCTCAGAGGTAGTATGCTTATTGATTTCATTGATTCGAATTTGCATATTTGCAACTTGGGGCGTAAACCCACCTTTGCGAATGCTAGCAGGAAAGAGGTCATTGATCTCACCCTTGCGTCCAGTAGCATCCTTAATCGGATTCAAAATTGGAGGGTCAGAGACGACATCCCCTCGCTCTCGGACCATTTCTACATCCATTTCAGCGTCACAGCTGGCGGCGCTCGCGTCACCAAGGCGAACCGTCCCAATTTAAAAAGGGCGGACTGGACTGGCTTCTGAAGGGACCTTGAGTCTCTGATCAGCAGAGAACCGGCCGATGACCTGGAAGGCTGCGATGATATTCCGAGCATTGAAGCACGCTGCAACAAACTTGTCGAGCTGCTTAATGCGGCCACGATCAAGAACGCTCCTCCGATTGTCAGTAGAAAGAAGTACTCACCTTGGTGGAACAAGGAGCTCACCCGCTTAAAAAAGGCCTCCCGTCGGCTGCATCGGATTGCCAACCGGAACAACACCCCAGAAGACTGGGAGAACTACCACTCTGCTTTGAGAATCTACAAGAGTTGCATCCGGAAGGCCAAAAAGGACACCTGGAAGGCCTTCTGCGCCGGTTTAGAGGGCCAGCATCCTACTGCCCGGCTGGTCAAGTCCCTCAGGCATGACAACCTCGCCCAGTGTAACTCCCTCCTCCATTTGGATGGCAACTATTCCAGAACCGCCGAGGAATCCCTCAATCTGCTTTTCTCAGCTTGTTTCCCCACATGCGAGCATCCTGAGCAAATCGTTGCTGATCACAACCCAAGAGATCGACAGCTTTTCGAGCAGTGCGCCACCAAGAGCTTAATTCAGCTGGCCGCCAACACTTTTAAGCCGTTCAAAGCCCCCGGCATTGACAATATCGCCCCCTGTGTTCTCCAGGAAGCGGTTAAGCTGCAGAGCTTCTCTGCCTTTTTCTCTAAGCTCATCATTGACTGTTTCACCACTGGGTACATTCCCACTATCTGGAGGACCGCTCGGGTGGTCTTCATCCCCAAGCCTGCCAAAGGCGACTATTCTAATGTGAAATCTTTCCGCCCCATCAGCCTTACATCCTTCTGCATTAAGCTGATGGAGAGACTCATCTTGTGGAGGCTGCGCTACTGCGAGTTAAGGACGGCACCCATAAGTAAGCACCAATTCGCCTTCCAGCCAGGTAAAACCACCGAGCACGCTTTGCATGTTATTACCTCAGCCATTGAGAAAGCTATCCTGAGTAAGCAGATTGCCTGTGGGCTTTTCTGCGATATCGACGGGGCCTTCAATAACGTTTTGTTTGGCTCCTTCAGTGACTCCCTTTTGCAGAAAAAGGTCCGACCCAGCATTGTGCGTTGGATCGACTTTATGATCCGGAACAGGAAGGTGACTTCCTCCCTCATGGATGCCACCTGCACTCACACGGTTACTAAGGGCGGAGCCCAAGGTGGAGTGCTCACCCCGCTGCTCTGGAATCTCGTGATGGACGAGCTCCTGACGGCTGACGTCCCCAGCAGCATAGTCAAGGCTGGCTACGCTGATGATGTCGCTGCTATTGTCAGTGGCCCTGACACCAGTACCCTCCGAAGCTTAATGCAGCAGTTCGCCGATAAGGCGCAAGCCTGGGCTACCCGGCACGGCCTAACCATTAGCACCGCTAAGACGGTGTCCATTATCTTCACCAGGAAGCGGAAGTGGAGCATGCGGAACCTCACCATCTACGGTAAGGACATACCCTTAGTCAAGGAAACTAAGTATCTAGGTGTGACGCTCACCCACGATCTGCGTTGGACCAAGCACGCTGACAATGTCATCGGGCGCGCCAGGCGCTGCTTTGCGCAGGTGAGGAGAGCCATCGGGCCTACTTGGGGTCTTTCTCCCAAGACGGTCAGATGGATTTACACCGGCATCGTTCGGCCCAGTATCACCTACGCGTGTGTTATCTGGTCCAGTGCGTTGGAGTTGAAGACTGTACGGGATCGGTTGTACCAGCTGCAGGGTAACATCTGCCGAGCCATCACCGGTGCGTATCCATCCACCCCTTACGAGGGGCTCAACACCATCCTCAGCATGCCTCCGCTGCATTTGTTCATTAGAGCTGAGGCGATGAAGGGCGCCGCGCGTCTCATCTGTGATAAATTTATTGCTAACACGCCCTCGGGCTTCATGCCTGAGAAGACTCTTTTCCCACATCTGGACTATATCCGTCGCGATCTTCAACGCATCCACCTCAATTTAGACGAGGTGGACTGCAGATCCCCCACTCTCATCCTCAGGAGGGGCTTCAAGTGTACTCTTCCACCGAGAGGGAGTCACCCGCTGGACGTGGGCATCAACCGGAGAAGCCAGGGTATTCACTGCTTCACTGACGGATCCCTGCGTGACGGTCTCGCTGGTGCAGGCATTGCCATTTTCCACAAGGGTGAAGCGATCTTACAAGAGAGTCTTCATCTTGGTGAGAATGTCTCGGTTTTTCAATCCGAAGTTGTAGCTATCAACCAGTGCGCTGAGCATTTGCACAAAGCTGGCATCAGCAGCTTTGACATTTATTTTTACTCTGACAGCCAGGCCGCTATTAAGGCCTTGTCTTCTATCAAGCTCTCAACCAAGTCAGTCTCAGACTGCCTCAAAAGCTTGCAGACCCTAGCGATTCTCAACAGGATCAATGTTATCTGGACACCAGGCCATAGCAACATCCTCGGCAACGAGCTTGTGGATCAGCTTGCCAAGCGGGGTTGCACCCCTGATGGAGCGCAACGCTCAGTCAAGTTACCTTCTCCGAAGTCATCAATCAACCGCGCCATTCAAGATTGGCTGAACCGCCAGCATCAGACTCACTGGGACAGCTGCTCCGGATACCGGCAAGCACGAAAGGCTATGCCTGCCATTAACCGGAAAGTATCCGAATATCTAATCTCCTTAAGTAAAACTGACCTGAGGGAGATGTGCATGGTCATTACTGGCCATGGCTTCTTCCAGAGACATATTTCACTGCAAAGTGGCTGCTCCCCTATCTGCCCATTCTGTGATTTAGAGGAGGAAACCTCGACGCACCACGTCACTTTCTGCCCGCACTTCAACGAGGCGCGGAGGCGTCACCTCGGTCACCCGCTAAGGCTTGACGAGCTCACCACTCCGGACCGTATCCGTGATCTACGTGCATTCGTTCGGGATTCTGGGCGGATGAAAATCGCAGACGCCACTCTCGCGAGCTCTTCTGCCGGCGAGGGGTGGGCGCAGCCCCAAGGCTAACGCCTTTCTGTTTCTGTTTAGCTTGGGGTTGCGATAGGGGCCTCGCGGCCTGTTCGCGGCGCTCTGCCCCCCGTCGGTAGTAAGTAAGTAAGGGGCAAAACGGGCAAACGAGGGAAGGGATCAGCAGCAACAGACAGACAAAAGGAGGGAGGCGGGAAGCTGACCAGCGGCAGACAGCAACCCAGGGCGAGGGCGAGGGCAAGGGCGACTGCTGACAAAGTGCGACGCCTAACACCAACTAGCGGATCACTACACTTACATGTAGTTAAAACAGCAATTTAATATTTTTAAAATCACCTTGTGCAGATCAATCAAACTACTTCCATGCATAGCGTCTGCTGATTTCTGCTTTTACTTCTTAGTTGCTCAGGGTCTTACAACTGAACCGGGGATGTACGGGCGTGTAAGTTAACTTGCATGTTACATCTAAGTGTTACATCTTGACAGCTATAACAGAACAAAGTCGAGTTAAAACAAACTGACTAGATGAATTGTATTTATAGTACTGCTGCATCAACTTTAAATATTTTGAAGCCACAAAATGTATATAAAAATACGATTCTATTGCCTTTACTCTCGAATGAAATAGAGGACTTAAACTTTTAATTCTACTGCTTTTTCCGAGAAATCTAACAGTCTTTGTTGTTGCTGATGCTGATGATGCCCATTTGAATCGAACAAAGGCCATACGCCCATAACCACATAATTCTCGATTTCGAAACTCGAACTAATACTCGTCATACCCATGAACACGGTGTCTTGACTGCTGATTTTGGTTCCTTTTTAAATAGTTAATGTGGTTTAAATATCTGTTGGCGTTGCATCTATCTATGCAATAGGCCCTAGCCTAGGTAGGCCTATTGTCTATTTAGTATTGACCAGCTGTCCAGACTCCAGAGCAGTTATACATGTAAAACTTTGCTGCTATGTAAATGAATAGTAGAGCAGACGAAATTGTATACAATGCCAATAAAAGAGTAGGCCTAACAGCCATTTTTTCTACAAGCAAATGATAGAAAGACTGCTAAAAATAAAGACTGACCTTCCTTATAAAGGCATCTTTAGCTTACATGAGAGATTCTCTAATTTTAACTGAATGCAGCTTTGAAAAATGTATGCGAAGTACATGCAAAGTTCAGCTTTTTGTTCAAGTTCCTAAGTTCAAAGTTCAGGTTGTTGATAGGCCTATATATAATATTGTAAAATCTAATATATAATTTTAGTAGGCAATGTAAATCATTTTGATAAGAATTTTGAATCAGAAATCAAATGGTCAATAACTTTTACAAGTAGTAAATGGGTTTGTTAAAGATGAATAAAATTTTTTTTGAAATTCATATTTGAATTTATGCAATTTTGGTTATAGCTTTATGTTTGTAGCTTTGGTTGACTTTAATTTCTAGAGACAGATAATAAAACATTTATTTTAATAAATGGCAATAAATAAATAAACTTACTTTTATAATTAAAGGCATAGGCTAATTATTGGATGTCACTTTGGCGACAGTCATTTTGGGCAACATATTTGGATCACTTTGGCGACAATTAGCTAAATATTGTAAGGGGAGAGAGGAGCAGGCAGAGACTGCAAGTCTAGCTGTGAGGGGAAAGAGAGGAGGAAAGGAGAGAGAAAGAAGAACAGACAGACGACAGACAGACAGACAAATTGAGAAAGTACAAATACTCTTCAAACTACCATATGAAAATACATGTAATTTACAGTGTTGGGCAAGTTACTCAAAAAAAGTAACTTGCGTTACTGTAACTTAAGTTACCAATTTTTAAAAGGTAACTTACGTTAGCCTAGTAACTTTAGACAAAAATCTGGTAACTTTTAAGTTACTGTCCGTTACTCACTTCCGTTACCCATGTTATTAACAAAAATTTTCAGCTTTTTTTCACATTGCACATTTTTTCACATTGTTGTTACCGAAATTTGCCATTGGGCATTGGGATTAACCGATTAACAGACAGAGACAGGAATTGGCGACACGATGTGAGGCAAGTAGAAGGACCAATGGGCAATGGCAATCAATAATTAAAATTATAAATGATAAAATAAACGAATATCAATAATTCAATAGAGTAAAATAAATAGAACTGTATAAAATGGTGTAGTGTACTGCAGTGCCAGTGGAGGGACTTGTGGAGGCTACAGATGAATTTCTTTCTTTGGTTGTTTGTTTGAATCAAACTTGAAAATTTTTAGTAACGAAAATGAAAGGCGACAATATTTTACCGAAATTAACAAAGTAAAACATGTTTCAAGTATTTCTTCATTAATTAAACGCAATACCATATGATACTATTCACTTAATTTTGAATTTAGGAATGAAAAATGCAAAAACATGTGACAACCGGCGTAATAGCTAAGCATTTCAGTTTTAAATTTAAATATTGCGATTGTTGCAAAGTAACTGTAACGGACTTCTGAAATTTGAGTAACTTACCGTTACTCCGTTACTAAAATAAAAAAGTAACTTGCGTAAGGAACGCTTTACGAAAAAGTAACTTGCGTTACCATTTGCAAGTTACTCGGTAACGGAAGTGCCCAACACTGGTAATTTACCTGGACATGTCAAACAGAGTGATGAGCTGTAGAAAAGCATTTGCTACCAGTATTCCTTTAAGCTCAAAGAATGCCCGGGAAATCTCGGCACTCGGCAAAAATGGCAGTGCCATCAACTTTCTGCAAAGGCGCTGGGTGCCATCATCAGTTGGCATATGCAATTTGCAGTCTGACAGTCTGTACGTGACGCCACACCACCTGCGTATAATGGAACACGCATCCCTGGATTTGGCCATTTGAGAAGACCTAGCGCAAGGCGCGCCACATGGCTGCCTCGTAGTCCAGGACAAAGCGTGACGGGCTAGAAGGAAAGGGAGGCAAATAATTATTAAATGCATGTTGCTTATATTTTTATACGCATGTAGGAAGTACATGTACAAAATGCATCTGCATGAAAAACACTCACGCTGCAAAAGGAATAAGTTCCATAATGGCTTGTAGGACCTTCCTATAGTCTTTGCGCCTTTTCCCCAACATAAGCACGAAAATAAGTGGAACCTGCTTGCGGCTGGCTTTGCTAGTACTCAAAACTAATGCGTGTATACTGTACAGTTGCACGAAAGGATGTTGCACTACACGAAATGTGCCATCCATGTACCAGGCTTTGGCCCAGGCAAGGAGAGACAGCATTTCTCTCGTAGCAAAGATGATATGCCGATAACCATCGGAGTGGATGTCTATTTGCAGGAATCCCTTTGAGATAGCATTCTGCTCCAGTTCGAACTGTAGATCAGATAGCTCATCTGGACAAGCTTGCCAGCATTGACAATTCGCCGCTTGCGCCAGATTTGCAGCATTTGGTACACTGCTGGTGTGGCTTGTATGAAGTAAAATAAGAGATTTTAGAGGTATAGTGTACAGAAGACAGGAGAGATGGTGGAGAGAAAGAGAGGAGAGAGTAGAGAGAGAAGAGGAGGCAAGAGGCAAAGGTATGGTAATAAAGATAAGGTACATATGTAAGTTGCTTACAGTGAACTGATCCATTGTGTGAAGAATCTCCTCACAAGCAACCTGATTTGCCGAGACAAACAGGTTAGCGGCAGCACGGCCAATTACTTGTTGTCGAAGCCAAGCTCTTTCAGCTGGAGAATGCTCAGGAGGGTCACAATGCTGGATCAGTCCCTTGGAGAAAGTGAGTTAAAAGGTCCCTTGAAACTGTTGCATGACAATGAGTATGCAAGTTGTATTTGGCGCATCTTTAGTATATATTGCTGCCACATCAATGGCTGATGACAAATGTGTAGCCACCATCAACAACAAGCATATCCTTCTGCTTAGTGGAACCAGAATCGACAATCTTGGACTCAGGGCAGTTGTCATCCATGGCCATTCAAGGAGCTGGATCACTCATGTTGATCGACTCTGTGTCCTTACCACCTTGAAAACTCATGGCACCTGGCCCCTGGTCAGTAGTTGCACCAGCTGCACCTTCATGGGTGTTCGCAATTGGAGCGATTGTGGCAGCACCAGTTGGCAAGTCATCTGCAGCAGGTGCAGCTGCATTGTCAGCAAAATTGACATGTGGATATATGGCAAAGGAAGAAGGCACTGTCACAGCCTGCTCTATTTGCTGGCAGAGACTGCAAGTCCAGCTGAAATATTCATCCTCTTCACACAAAAAACAATATTCAATGGCAGACACTCCTAAAAATATAATACAGATCATATATATATATTAAAAGTTGCAGAGTGTGGGACAGTGTGACAGTGAAAAACTAGCTAAATATCAATAAAAATGATAATCATCCTCTAAGAGACAGAGTGCAAGATTAGAGAGGGAAAGAGAGAGAGAGAAAAAGAGAGAAAGAGAGATAGAGAGAAAAGAGGTCACGGCGTGTTTAAAAAAATCAAAAGACTAATTAATTTAATATGGGCTACCGGTTTCGAGCCTCTAGGCTCTTTGTCAGGCCAAAAACCAGTGTTTCATGCAGTGCAAGTTGGTCTTTTAAGTATTAGTTTTCTCAGTCTAATAAAATTGCTGAGCTGCTGTACATATGAGGGGTATACATTTAAACTGGGTTCATTCTAGCTCTACCTTGTCCCAGAGGCTTTCAACCAGTCAGTTTAAGCGACGGTATATTTAGTATATTAAAAAAATTGTTTTTTCGAAGTACAATTAAATAAAATGCGGTATTGAGGGTGGGAGCATAAAAATCGATATTTGTGCGTACAGTCAATCAGTTTGAATAAAATACATGACAAAGTGAATAAATATTGTAGTTCTATAGGTAAAAAGAGCGCATTGATTAAAACAATTCAATGGTTTCCTGGCTAGGACTTAAACTTATTGGGAGCCAGGAGGCTTTGTAAATTTTGTTGCTGTGTAAATGTGGGTAGTATGCGGGAGCCTGGTTTATTTTGTAGCTTCTCAAAGTTTTTAGCAATCTCATTGGCAAGCCAGACCATAGATGGGTGAAAAGGAAGGACCAGTGGAATGGGTCAGAGAAGATGATTGTTGACCCTAATGTTCGTACCTGGCGGTTTGTCAGTCCCCAGTTTTTTTAATCCAGATTTCTTCCCTTAGTTCGATTTTGTTGTTATTAAGAACTTGTTTGATAGCAATGGAGACAAAGTTTGCAATCGAGTGATTGGGGGTGAGAAAGTGCTCAGATCCCGAAGTAACAACTCTCCTGTTAATATTTGACCTGTGCTGGTTCATTCTATCTCTCATTGTTCTTCTAGTTCTTCTGTTCTTCTGTTCTTCTATATCTAAGAGACAGAGTGTGAGATTAGAGAGAGAAAGAGAGAGAGAGAAAAAGAGAGAAAGAGAAAGAGAGAGAGAGAGAGAAAGAGAGAGAGAGAGAGAGAGAGAGAGAGAGAGAGAGAGAGAAAGAGAGAGATGTACTTTGCTCACCTGTGTTACACTTCTAATGATACCAATGGTCGCACCCGTTGCATTGCAGAGCATGATGTTGAACGGAGACAAGCTCAAAACAAACGGGGCAGTTATAACTTATAGGTGTCGCTTTGCATTGTTGAATTAAGGTACAAATTATAAGTATTGATCCTCTTCAGATGATGTGTTGGTAAAAGTTGGTAAATCGCAGCACAGTTAAAGTTACATGTACATGTAGGCAGCTCATACATGTATTTAATGTATTCAGAGAAGGATGGTCTTTTCCCATTCTATTAATACCCAGCTTTGTAAGTTAACCTGTACAACTAATGCATTGTCGTGTAAATCAATTCTAGGTATAAATCTCAAGCAGTGGGAGGTCGAATATGAAACACTAAACATAGGCTAGTACATACCAGTATGTATTGTGTATGAGCACAATGTGCTCGAGGTGTGGAAGAGTAGAGCAAGGTGATAAAATGTGGGTAGGCTGAACTATGCATTGCATTTTAAAATGAATGTATGAATCCAAAGAGAGATATACTAAAACAAATATGCACATAGAGGCGCATTATTGAATATACGCAAGTACAGTACAGTGTATATGCAAGCAATATTATATATTTAAGGGATATTATATATTTAAGTGATATTATATATTTAAGCGATATTATATATTTAAGCGATATTATATATTTAAGCGATATTATATATTTAAGCGATATTATTACTAGGATTAGCACTATGCTTATGCAATATATGTCTGTTGCCAAAGTAATCCAAATGTGTCGCCAAAGGGACTTGTCACCAAAGTGACTTGTAGCCGAAGTGATTGGTGACCACCTTAGATGATATCTTTTTGCTAGGAAAATTCTGGTACATAGAAGCATTCTTAGGCTAATATCTTAGCAGATGCCATAGTCTGGATCATTATATCATACTGGGTACATGCCTAAACAAAAATCAAATAATTATAAATGCACACCAAAAAATTGAATGCATGCCTATTCTCAAAACTACGAGGTGTTATGACAATAATGAACTTACATTGTGACAATAAAAGACCTTTTCTAAATTGTGCAATTGACCTTTTTTGGCAAATAATTTAGTTAATTTTTTTGCCTTTTCAATGATAATATTCATAATGAAAAAACTACATGCAAAGATTTGCTTAAATACTTTATTACAAACTTTAAAAACCTGGAAAACTTAAAATTTATGCTTAAAAATGAACCTTTTTTCATCTTTTTTCTACTTCACAATAACTCTTCCACGTGATTCTATGAAATGAATGTTAGGTATACATGTACAATATTTTCTTAGGAGTAATACACGCCAACTGTGCATGCTTATTTTGGCATGCAAGGCCAATGCACACCCAATTTTTGGGTGTATACTACATGATCTGGAGTGTGGAGCAGATGCAGCATAAGATATGCTATGTCCATTGTATTTGATATAATACATGGAATAGTATATAACATAATGCAACAAATATAAAAAAGGATAAAAGCAACTATTTATTGAGAAAGTGTAGTTGTAATTATGGATAGTTATAAAAATGAACTATTATTGATAATTAAATACAGACAAAAAGCCTACATTAGAAAATGATACATGAAAAAAATATTAAAACAAAGTTGTCAATACAAAGTTGATTTTGAAAATAATGGGATTATTTTTTGTTTTTGGCCTTTGAATAAACTGTAGCTTGATTAATCATGATCTTAGTCATAACCACAAATAAGTAATCATGCTTGGGTGCAACCTAGGGATTCACCCGGCCATTTCTATTGGCAACATATATGGCTATTGAATAAAATAGTAGTCATGTAACTGCTCTCAGCCAATAGCAACTTACATGTGTGTGTTGCCAATAGAAACAGCTGAGTGATTCCCAAGGTTGCGCATGTATAAAAGTAATAAATTGTATTTTCAAAAGTTTTTTGTTTAATTTACAAAATATATTAAGCATATTGGCAGAAAGGTAATAGAATTGTAATAAACAAGCAATTGAATAGTTTTAGAAAGGCAGGTCACCATTTCAAGTCTATGGCTACTATTGCATACCACTAAAGTCAATTTATCTTAACTTGAGCCCTTACTATCCCAACTACGAGTACAATGTGTATGTGGCATCAGATAGAATATCTCTTCTGTTTAAGTCCCCAAGCCCATGAATTTAAGAGCTTTCCTCATATTGACAGTGAAAAAACCATCTTTTAACATTAGTCTCAACCATCCCTATCGTACAATGGGCATATGGCATCAAAAGTCCTTGTTGCTTAAGTCCTTAGCCCTAGCCCCTAGGGACTTATAAGCTCACCTCACAAAAGCTTTGAAACTGGCAACATTGATTCATTTCTTAAACTTTTTCACTGCTCTACCCCCACCAATCAACTCAATGGCTCCAATAGTCTTTTAAGTCTTACAAGTTATTGAGTGGCCTAGATACAGGAACTAGATATGGAAATATGCGCTCCTGTAACCATATCTGTATCCAGAGTTACAATGAAACTCTAAATCATACGTTGCACTTTTCTACAGCCTTCCTGGCCAACTTTGCTCTTGTCTTTCATTGGACACTCTGCCAAGCGCCAAGTCCATTATTAGTTGGCCATGGAGCTGCAGCAGCAGCAGCAGCAGTCTCATTATCACCAAGCCAGTGGGTTGCTCCGCTCTGTTCAAAGCTGCGAAGATGTTCAACAACTGATTCCTAATGCTACTGTCAGTAGTTCGGTTGGACAGGGCGCATCTAGCGGCAATGATCAGCTGATGCTGTCCGCGGCTAGGGAAGAGCGCGCCACCTCCACTGTGCTGCCCAGTAGTCAGCAGGCGGCCACCAGCACCTCGGATCTGTTGGACGCCTGCGGTGGCGTTGGCAGCGGTATTCAAGAAGGCTGTCCGCTTGTTGTCTGGCACTGCCGCTCGCCGTCCTCGCAGCTGTGCGACCAGCAGCAACATATGGCTACCGGCTCTGCTGAATGCGCGGTGAGTCTGGGTTTTTGTTTAGTTAGCTAAGCTGTGTACTTATTTTGAGCACACACATGCTCTCACAGGGGCCCTGACTTCCAATCGCCAGGCATGTACACTCTCTGTGCCTTTAGGGTTGGCCCTCGTGGGCGAGAATCGCGGAGGGAGGGATGAAATCAAAGAGGGGAGAGGAGAGAAGAAAGAGATGAGAGAAAGACAAGAGAAGAGAATGAAATGAGAGAGAGGAAAGAAGAGAAGCAGATGAGAGATATGGTACAGATAAGAGAGGAAAGAAGATAAGCAGATGAGAGATATGGTACAGATAAGAGAGGTAGGTAAGAAGAGAAGCAGATGAGAGATATGGTACAGATAAGAGAGGAAAGAAGAGAAGCAGATGAGAGATATGGTACAGATAAGAGAGGTAAGAAGAGAAGCAGATGAGAGATATGGTACAGATAAGAGAGGGAAGAAGAGAAGCAGATGAGAGATATGGTACAGATAAGAGAGGGAAGAAGAGAAGCAGATGAGAGATATGGTACAGATAAGAGAGGGAAGAAGAGAAGCAGATGAGAGATATGGTACAGATAAGAGAGGGAAGAAGAGAAGCAGATGAGAGATATGGTACAGATAAGAGAGGAAAGAAGAGAAGCAGATGAGAGATATGGTACAGATAAGAGAGGGAAGAAGAGAATATGAGAGTAGAGAGAAGGAATTAGAGAGTAGAGTGCTGAGAATAGCCACAAACCTTTAGCGGGCCGGATTGCTATTGTGAAGTTTCAAAGGACCCCATGGTCGGATAGAGAGGCTTTGCGGTCCGGAGTTTTCCAACCCCTGTTCTAAATAAAAAGATACAGAGACATAAATTAATCGTTTACTGCTTTTAAATGATCACGATTTGTGAATTCAAGGCACAAATAGAAAGAAAGAAAAAAGAACAATTTTTTTATACTACTAAGCATTATACTCTAGTAGTATGTGCTTTGTGTTAGGCATCTCACGATAGGCTGTTTAGTCTAGCAGTTGACGTTTTAATTGTTGATAACTAACTACTCGACAACAAGCTGTTCGCTAATTTTCCTCGCGCTATATAATTGGCCTGTTGGGTAATAATTTTTGTCCAAATTGCAGACTCTAATACTTTTAGAAAAACTTCGGTTAGCAATTTAACTGTCGCACTGCCTAATAACTGCGCTGTATGTCGCGTTCTCATGTCTGACTAGAATAAATTAGCATTACATTCTGCTGCTCGTTTGTAACAGCGCACATTTTAGTCTAGCGATCTTTTTAACAAAATGTTGCAGTACTTGTAGCTTTTAGCAAATTTGTATTTAGCTAAATCGAAGTTACAAAATTTAGAACGCTTTTTATTATAATGTCTGCGGAATGGGCAGAATAGCCATCGGCGCTGGTTTGTGCGATGATTTCGCCGAAGGCGTTGTGCCAGGGGGGTTGTAGCGTCGGACTCACGACTTGAAGGTCGGGGGTTCGATTCCCGATCCCTCTGGTCTAATTTGTGTCCTTGAGAACTTGACACTTAACTCTGCATTGCTTCAGTTCACCCAGCTGTAAAATGGGTGCCAGCATTAACTGGGGTAATTGAGGGTGTGTGTGGCGACCCTTGAGTCTATGGACTGAACAGCCGTACGCAGCCTTCAGATGCGCCGCGCGATTGCTGCGGCTGAGCTGTCGGTTGCACATCTGGCCCAATTGGGTCAGGTGTGATCAATTATTATTATTACTATATTGTCAGTATCCCTGTGCGACATGTTTTCCCGTCAGCCAGCCCGACTGAAAAATTGCTGATGGCACAGTTTGTATCACCCGTTCCAACCCTTCCGCAGCCGCTGCATCTTCAGCACTATCAGCATCAGTTGCCGGTGTCTGCCGGTGTCTCACCAGATACCGCCGACTCTCAGGCTGACATCTGCCGAATCTGTCACTGTCCGGACACTGATCCGGCCGGCGATAATCCGCTTATATCGCCCTGTCTGTGCTCCGGCTCTTTAAAATACGTGCACAGAGACTGCCTGCAGCACTGGGTTAAATCGCAGGATATTAAAGTTTGTGAATTGTGCAAATTTGGCTTTGTTATGCGGGTCACTACTAAGCCGATTAGCGAGGTGAGAAATATGTCTTAACCCTTCCTACGTACCTGTCAATTAACATATTTTTATCCGACCCTGTCAGCCAATCAGAATCTACCCCTATCCAACCCTGTTAGCCAATCAGAACCTACCCCTGTCCGACCCTATCAGCCAATCAGAATCCATCCCTATCCGATCCTGTCAGCCAATAAGATTAGTCCCTATCTGACCTGTCAGCCAATGAGCTTCGTCCCTATCCGACCCGACCCTGACAACCAATCAGCTTCGTCCCAATCCGACCCTTCAGCCAATCAGAATTCATCCCTATTCGACCCTGTCAGCCAATCAGAATCCATCCCTATCCGACCCTGCCAGCCAATCAGAATCCATCCCTATCCGACCCTGCAAGCCAATCAGAATCCATCCCTATCCGACCCTGCCACCCAATCAGAATCCATCCCTATCCGACCCTGCAAGCCAATCAGAATCCATCCCTATCCGACCCTGCCACCCAATCAGAATCCATCCCTATCCGACCCTGCAAGCCAATCAGAATCCATCCCTAACCGACCCTGCCAGCCAATCAGAATCTATCCCTAACCGACCCTGCAAGCCAATCAGAATCCATCCCTATCCGACCCTGACAGCCAACCAGCTTCATCTGTGACTCGCAGTTCACTAATCCCAGCTCATTTTCTCATTAAAACTATAGTACTAATAGGATGAAACTCTCCAATTCCGCAGTGGCGAAAGCTGGACATTAGCTCTCTAGAGCGGCGCAAGATAATCTGCAGCGTCTCATTTCACATCATCGCGCTCACCTGCGTGATCTGGTCCCTATACGTGCTAATAGAGAAGACCAGCGCCGAGATCAACTCGGGCAAGCTGGAGTGGCCGTTCTGGACTAAGCTGGTAGTTGTAGCCATCGGCTTCACCGGCGGCACAGTATTCATGTACGTGCAGTGCCGCACCTACTTCGGCTTGTGCAGACGGTGGCGCTCGTTCAATCGGACCTTCCTTATTCAGTCGGCATCCGAGGAGGAGCTCAGCCGGGCCAGGGCGCTGGCCAAAGCCCGGCCGCCAAGACGGTCGAGTGATTACTGCAGCGACGAATTAGTGTAGTGTGTGTGTGTGTGTGTGTGTGTGTTTGTGCATTAGGCATTTCTTGGGACAAGCGTGTATAAACTGACCCGTGCTATTAGGACCAAAAATGTGTTGGGCCAGGCCCAATAAGTGCGTCCCGACACTTCCAAAAATGAATTCTATTGAAATGAAAAAATATTCATTGGAACCGTCTTTCGATTCTCCTTTCAAAAATCATTGTCATTTTTTCATATTTTTAATCAAACACGGGGAATCTAATGATTTGCAGTGTCCTAAGAAGTTTAAAAAATTATGCGAACTGATGGTCTGATCCAACAGAACAATTGGGTCTCAAATCGGAATTCTCGTTTTATTACAATATTTCTTACAATATCAAGAAAGTCTACTACAAGTAACAGATAAAGGTTCCCCACAGGGCTGCCAATCAACACTTGAAAGGATCCACTGACATTTGGCATCGTGTTTACTAAATATGAAATAATTTAATACAGATTTAGAATATTACAAGCAAGCATACAAACCTAATAGATTTAGTATATTTAGATTTTTGCATAGAAACAGCTAGCATCTAAATTCATTAGCTTCCAATTTCACTTATACACGAAACATAACAAATTAAGGTTACATCCGCTCGTGCCCTGGGCCATTTTAACTGAAATTCTCGTTTTAAATCCGCTGCATTAATCTATTTGTCATATGTGAATGGGATTAACGGACTCAAGTTAGTGACTGGAGGCCATTAACGTAAAGTGACACTTTGAGTGAGGTAGTTTTCCGGTGGAAATTCTCACAGTCTTATGAAGCGCTTTTAGAGCAAAGAAATAAAGGGCAAAGAAAAACTTTGCATTTCCCGAGAAAACCGAGGACGAGTATTAGAGGGAAACGTTTAATCTCTAAGGCTTTAAATGACTTCTTTATTGGCCTGGGTTTGGGCAGCCATACTATGCAGCAAATTTTTTCCTAGAATTATGATAATTATCGTCTGGTATACTGAAAAGTACGGAGATACCAAGAAACTTAAGATGACTGCATGGACTGCTAGCACATGTTTGAGTGTCACTGTCACTGTAAAGTCTAAATCGATGACTAGTTGGCCCAAAACTACTAGGCCTTCCTGGAAAACAATTCTGCTTATCTTGGATCGTAAAGATAAACCCACGTACAGTGCAGAAGTGTTAGGACAAGCGTGTACAAGACCCAGGCAATCCCTTACCCAGGCCACGCGTACATTCCTATCGCGGCGGGGGGAAGCGGGGAGGAGAGGCGGGTGCAAGGGAGTCGGGATAAAGTTTACACTGAAGTTGAGGCCTACAAGAGGAAGAGCCAATTCTAACGGAAAGGTTCATGTAGAAGTTCCCTTTGACAAAAGGCGTACTGGCGGTACTGCATATGTTCAAACGAATATAATTCATTTACGAGACCTGCACTACACAGACAAAATGTGCCATGTCACAAGAGTTTCCATGCATGACCTGGCATGAAAAGACTTGGCTAGGAACCATTACACATATGTAAGTAGAATTTAAAATTCTTTTTAAAATTTTATGATTAAATAAAAACTTAACTGGAATTTACATATGTCTTTTCTAAAATTCCAGATACGTTGATTTCGATAAGCTACCGTTTTCTTCTATAACAAACAGATTTGCCTTCATTGTCCAGTAAGTATTGTCTCGTACTCGTATATGTCGTATTTTTTGTACGTTGAAAAAAATAATTAGCAGCCTAGTAATACTCTGAGCTCAGTGAAATATAAGAGAGGCGGCACGATCACCTTATTTATCAATTAATTTACAACAGCCAGTTGAGCAATCATAAGTAGGCAAAATTTACACTTCTAGGAAGAACAAATTTTACTAAAAGTTTCAATCAAAACATTTAGGAAAGAAATCTCGCATGACACATCGCCCACAGTACTAGAGACTTGGAGAAATACTATGTGAGTTTGCTGGGCAACTAATATAATATATTACTGTTATAATTCGATAGTCAAATTATTTTTCTACTCAAAGCAGTATTATTACATAACTAAAGAACAGTATAAAATGACAGCATTCTAGAACGAGAAACAAAGCTTACTGCAAAGGCAAACGCCTAAAGAAAAGCAGGGCAGAGTCAGCAACAAAAAAGAAGCTCATCTGATTGGGAAGATGGGCGGTCAGCAAAGAGATAGGATCTCAGAAAATTGCAATTCCCAGTAACTAAAACTTAATTGCAATAAGTGTTTTGTTTTCTAGGGCATTATTAAAACAAGCAAGCCTGCCTGCAGTCAGCTAAGGGCAAAGTAAGTTGCTGCGGCACTATCGAGAAAGTGAAATTTGTACATACTCCATCTAACTGACACAAGCAGCACCGTTGGGACAAACTACGAGTATTTTAATTGTACAGTAAAATTTCATTGACAATGAAGCATTTATTAGAACAGCGACATTTAAATCTGTTTTCAAACAAATCAGACAGATTTCTCAATAAGTGATTTTTCTTTTGTGCGCCCACGCACAGGTTCATCCGCATTCAAACTCGCCGCTGCATCCGTCATTTATTTCACTTGCTGCTCACAAGCCGCAGCAGCAGCAGCAGCAGCAGCAGCAGCCGCTATCCATGCAGGCAGTCAGTCTATTTGTGAATTTTCTGGTGGATCTGAAGAAAACCCGTCCGGCACAGGATTAAAGAGAAAGAGACGATCTGTTTTGGGTGAGTATTATCTGCTGTAGAAGTATTGTACACCAGAGTACTTGTGTTACCTGGTAGAGCACAATTCAAAAGCAATGCAACATCTCAGTGGCATTGTTGGGACACAAGCTACAAACGCAATGAATAGTAAACACAGCCCAGTCTAGCTCAAGGCTAGTAATTTGTTGGGCATTTATTGGGACATTGCAGCCAGGCTTATTTTTTGAACAGCATTTGTTGGGTCGCACTTATTGGGACAATACTGATTCTAATCGCGACTACTTCTGAGTTCTGACTTTTCAAAACAGACCCAGCATTAGTTGAACACGTTCTATTAAAGGGTTCTTTATAGCCTATTAATGATTACTAAAGCAAGCCTATCTTAATTGATTTCTTTTCCTCACAGCTTCTGAAGTCAGCAACGCCAGCGACATGCCTAAGAGACAAGAATGCGCTTTAACGATCAGCAGCGAGCATTCTGATCTCGCCGCTGCATCCGTCATT
Source organism: Macrostomum lignano (assembly GCA_002269645.1). Lineage (NCBI taxonomy): Eukaryota > Metazoa > Platyhelminthes > Macrostomidae > Macrostomum > Macrostomum lignano. Next base: position 47,506 of record NIVC01003682.1, read on the forward strand.
TAGTTCACTTGCTGCTCACAAGCCGCAGCAGCAGCAGCCGCTATCCGTGCAGGCAGTCAGTCTATTTGTGAATTTTCTGGTGGATCTGAAGAAAACCCGTCCGGCACAGGATTAAAGAGAAAGAGACGATCTGTTTTGGGTGAGTATTATCTGCTGTAGAAGTATTGTACACCAGAGTACTTGTGTTACCTGGTAGAGCACAATTCAAAAGCAATGCAAAATCTCAGTGGCATTGTTGGGACACAAGCTACAAACGCAATGAATAGTAAACACAGCCCAGCCTAGTTCAAGGCTAGTAATTTGTTGGGCATTTATTGGGACATTGCAGCCAGGCTTATTTTTTGAACAGCATTTGTTGGGTCGCACTTATTGGGACAATACTGATTCTAATCGCGACTACTTCTGAGTTCTGACTTTTCAAAACAGACCCAGCATTAGTTGAACACGTTCTATTAAAGGGTTCTTTATAGCCTATTAATGATTACTAAAGCAAGCCTATCTTAATTGATTTCTTTTCCTCGCAGCTTCTGAAGTCAGCAACGCCAGCGACATGCCTAAGAGACAAGAATGCGCTTTAACGATCAGCAGCGAGCATTCTGATCTCGCCGCTGCATCCGTCATTTAGTTCACTTGCTGCTCACAAGCCGCAGCAGCAGCAGCCGCTATCCATGCAGGCAGTCAGTCTATTTGTGAATTTTCTGGTGGATCTGAAGAAAACCCGTCCGGCACAGGATTAAAGAGAAAGAGACGATCTGTTTTGGGTGAGTATTATCTGCTGTAGAAGTATTGTACACCAGAGTACTTGTGTTACCTGGTAGAGCACAATTCAAAAGCAATGCAACATCTTAGTGGCATTGTTGGGACACAAGCTACAAACGCAATGAATAGTAAACACAGCCCAGCCTAGCTCAAGGCTAGTAATTTGTTGGGCATTTATTGGGACATTGCAGCCAGGCTTATTTTTTGAACAGCATTTGTTGGGTCGCACTTATTGGGACAATACTGATTCTAATCGCGACTACTTCTGAGTTCTGACTTTTCAAAACAGACCCAGCATTAGTTGAACACGTTCTATTAAAGGGTTCTTTATAGCCTATTAATGATTACTAAAGCAAGCCTATCTTAATTGATTTCTTTTCCTCACAGCTTCTGAAGTCAGCAACGCCAGCGACATGCCTAAGAGACAAGAATGCGCTTTAACGATCAGCAGCGAGCATTCTGATCTCGCCGCTGCATCCGTCATTTAGTTCACTTGCTGCTCACAAGCCGCAGCAGCAGCAGCCGCTATCCGTGCAGGCAGTCAGTCTATTTGTGAATTTTCTGGTGGATCTGAAGAAAACCCGTCCGGCACAGGATTAAAGAGAAAGAGACGATCTGTTTTGGGTGAGTATTATCTGCTGTAGAAGTATTGTACACCAGAGTACTTGTGTTACCTGGTAGAGCACAATTCAAAAGCAATGCAACATCTCAGTGGCATTGTTGGGACACAAGCTACAAACGCAATGAATAGTAAACACAGCCCAGCCTAGTTCAAGGCTAGTAATTTGTTGGGCATTTATTGGGACATTGCAGCCAGGCTTATTTTTTGAACAGCATTTGTTGGGTCGCACTTATTGGGACAATACTGATTCTAATCGCGACTACTTCTGAGTTCTGACTTTTCAAAACAGACCCAGCATTAGTTGAACACGTTCTATTAAAGGGTTCTTTTATAGCCTATTAATGATTACTAAAGCAAGCCTATCTTAATTGATTTCTTTTCCTCACAGCTTCTGAAGTCAGCAACGCCAGCGACATGCCTAAGAGACAAGAATGCGCTTTAACGATCAGCAGCGAGCATTCTGATCTCGCCGCTGCATCCGTCATTTAGTTCACTTGCTGCTCACAAGCCGCAGCAGCAGCAGCCGCTATCCTTGCAGGCAGTCAGTCTATTTGTGAATTTTCTGGTGGATCTGAAGAAAACCCGTCCGGCACAGGATTAAAGAGAAAGAGACGATCTGTTTTGGGTGAGTATTATCTTCTGTAGAAGTATTGTACACCAGAGTACTTGTGTTACCTGGTAGAGCACAATTCAACAGCAATGCAACATCTCAGTGGCATTGTTGGGACACAAGCTACAAACGCAATGAATAGTAAACACAGCCCAGCCTAGTTCAAGGCTAGTAATTTGTTGGGCATTTATTGGGACATTGCAGCCAGGCTTATTTTTTGAACAGCATTTGTTGGGTCGCACTTATTGGGACAATACTGATTCTAATCGCGACTACTTCTGAGTTCTGACTTTTCAAAACAGACCCAGCATTAGTTGAACACGTTCTATTAAAGGGTTCCTTTATAGCCTATTAATGATTACTAAAGCAAGCCTATCTTAATTGATTTCTTTTCCTCGCAGCTTCTGAAGTCAGCAACGCCAGCGACATGCCTAAGAGACAAGAATGCGCTTTAACGATCAGCAGCGAGCATTCTGATCTCGCCGCTGCATCCGTCATTTAGTTCACTTGCTGCTCACAAGCCGCAGCAGCAGCAGCCGCTATCCATGCAGGCAGTCAGTCTATTTGTGAATTTTCTGGTGGATCTGAAGAAAACCCGTCCGGCACAGGATTAAAGAGAAAGAGACGATCTGTTTTGGGTGAGTATTATCTGCTGTAGAAGTATTGTACACCAGAGTACTTGTGTTACCTGGTAGAGCACAATTCAAAAGCAATGCAACATCTCAGTGGCATTGTTGGGACACAAGCTACAAACGCAATGAATAGTAAACACAGCCCAGCCTAGTTCAAGGCTAGTAATTTGTTGGGCATTTATTGGGACATTGCAGCCAGGCTTATTTTTTGAACAGCATTTGTTGGGTCGCACTTATTGGGACAATACTGATTCTAATCGCGACTACTTCTGAGTTCTGACTTTTCAAAACAGACCCAGCATTAGTTGAACACGTTCTATTAAAGGGTTCTTTATAGCCTATTAATGATTACTAAAGCAAGCCTATCTTAATTGATTTCTTTTCCTCGCAGCTTCTGAAGTCAGCAACGCCAGCGACATGCCTAAGAGACAAGAATGCGCTTTAACGATCAGCAGCGAGCATTCTGATCTCGCCGCTGCATCCGTCATTTAGTTCACTTGCTGCTCACAAGCCGCAGCAGCAGCAGCCGCTATCCTTGCAGGCAGTCAGTCTATTTGTGAATTTTCTGGTGGATCTGAAGAAAACCCGTCCGGCACAGGATTAAAGAGAAAGAGACGATCTGTTTTGGGTGAGTATTATCTGCTGTAGAAGTATTGTATACCAGAGTACTTGTGTTACCTGGTAGAGCACAATTCAAAAGCAATGCAACATCTCAGTGGCATTGTTGGGACACAAGCTACAAACGCAATGAATAGTAAACACAGCCCAGCCTAGTTCAAGGCTAGTAATTTGTTGGGCATTTATTGGGACATTGCAGCCAGGCTTATTTTTTGAACAGCATTTGTTGGGTCGCACTTATTGGGACAATACTGATTCTAATCGCGACTACTTCTGAGTTCTGACTTTTCAAAACAGACCCAGCATTAGTTGAACACGTTCTATTAAAGGGTTCTTTTATAGCCTATTAATGATTACTAAAGCAAGCCTATCTTAATTGATTTCTTTTCCTCACAGCTTCTGAAGTCAGCAACGCCAGCGACATGCCTAAGAGACAAGAATGCGCTTTAACGATCAGCAGCGAGCATTCTGATCTCGCCGCTGCATCCGTCATTTAGTTCACTTGCTGCTCACAAGCCGCAGCAGCAGCAGCCGCTATCCATGCAGGCAGTCAGTCTATTTGTGAATTTTCTGGTGGATCTGAAGAAAACCCGTCCGGCACAGGATTAAAGAGAAAGAGACGATCTGTTTTGGGTGAGTATTATCTGCTGTAGAAGTATTGTACACCAGAGTACTTGTGTTACCTGGTAGAGCACAATTCAAAAGCAATGCAACATCTCAGTGGCATTGTTGGGACACAAGCTACAAACGCAATGAATAGTAAACACAGCCCAGCTTAGTTCAAGGCTAGTAATTTGTTGGGCATTTATTGGGACATTGCAGCCAGGCTTATTTTTTGAACAGCATTTGTTGGGTCGCACTTATTGGGACAATACTGATTCTAATCGCGACTACTTCTGAGTTCTGACTTTTCAAAACAGACCCAGCATTAGTTGAACACGTTCTATTAAAGGGTTCTTTTATAGCCTATTAATGATTACTAAAGCAAGCCTATCTTAATTGATTTCTTTTCCTCGCAGCTTCTGAAGTCAGCAACGCCAGCGACATGCCTAAGAGACAAGAATGCGCTTTAACGATCAGCAGCGAGCATTCTGATCTCGCCGCTGCATCTGTCATTTAGTTCACTTGCTGCTCACAAGCCGCAGCAGCAGCAGCAGCAGCAGCCGCTATCTGTGCAGCAGTCAGTTAATTCATGAGTTTTCTGGCGGAGCTGGTTATATTTTAAGTTTCTGAATCGAGTAGCCGATCAACTGTTGTTTGATTTACTCGAATATTATTTAAAGGACGCATTTGTTTGCATTCTGTTTCTAATAAAATCCTGTGCACTGACCGCGGTGGAGCTCTAGCATTTTGCTTTTTATAGTATTTGTGTATATTGTTCTTCAAGCTATACTGGAATTGTTGGGACAGCCCTATCCACACTGGCTATGCTGGAATTGTTGGGACAGCCCTATCCACACTGGCTACGGTGGAATTGTTGGGACAGCCCCATCCACACTGGCTATGCTGGAATTGTTGGGACAGCCCTATCCACACTGGCTATGGTGGAATTGTTGGGACAGCCCCATCCACACTGGCTATGGTGGAATTGTTGGGACAGCCCCATCCACACTGGCTATGGTGGAATTGTTGGGACAGCCCCATCCACACTGGCTATGGTGGAATTGTTGGGACAGCCCCATACTATAGTGTGTGCTGGCTTCTGCTATAGTGTTGTTCATTTCCGCATCCTTTTACGTAGCATTCTGTGGGTCCGAATAGCTGACATGTACCTTTTGAGTAATTCTAGTGATTGTGTCATAATCAATAAAGTTCATTTTTATGAACAGTGGAGTTTCGCTACAGAATTGTTTTTTCCCAGTGGCACTAAATGTAGCAAATTTTGTTTATTCAGATCGTAAAATTTTTTTGATATGTGTCAATGTCGTTTGTCTTCGATAACCTTAAAGTCCCTTGCCATTTACCATCCTGTCTTCTATATTCTATGATCGCTGAAATTATCCGGTGAAATTTGACGCGCTGATATTATTGCCTTAAGTGGAATTCAGCAAGGGTTTTTTAATTCTGTTTTAGACAAGTATACATGTACAGTCTGTTGTGAGTTCAATACACCTCGAAAAATGCTTTCCAACTGTTTTCAGTAAGCTAAAAGCATGTTGTCAATAAAAATCTATTTGTTGGGTTGAAAATTGCCTGTGTGGGGACGTGTGTGTGTGTGATTTTTCGTGTGTCGGAGCAGTCCCAATATGTGCAAGCTTTTGCACACTTGGCCAATAAGTGCCTCGTGCACGTTTGTGTGTGTGTGTGTGTGTGTGTGTGTCCTGTACCCCAGCCAACTGGAGCAGAATGTCGGCAATCTTACTGTATATTTTTCAGAATACAGTATAGCAAAATAGCAAATCTTTACGAAATCTGTGTTTAAAAACACGAACTGTTGTGTTTGATCTAGCGTTGCCGCAAACAGCAAATTCGGAACTAGAGGAGTTGTATTGCTAAAACACTGAAAACTTCCCTATTTCGCTGATGCATTTTGAAGCAGAAACTGCTATGCATGCATAACGGTCGATCCAATTAAAAGTACAAAGTTTTCAGGTCAAAAAAATTCCATGTTTGTCCCATGGACAGACATGATTATTCCAGTGGGATAATAATTAACAAAATAATTAACAAAATTATTCCTGTCGAATCAGGAATCGAACCCCCGACCTTTCAAGTCGCGATTCCGACGCTCTAACCACTAGGCTACAACCTCTATTGTCTATGATTCACTGTCATTTGTGGGAGATTCTTCAATTTAGACTACTGAGAAAAGTAGACGAATAAAGATTTTTATTGTAAAATCCTTCAGATCTCTCTCACGACAAAAGAATGTCTCCATAAAATAACCGTCTGTGCACACTAAGAGTGGTGGGAGAGGACGGCGTGTGGCTTATGGCCGACTGTGGCTGTGGCAAATGAACCAGAGACCTGTCTGCTGTCTCTGTCTGTGCAAGGTTCGATCGAGTACAGCATTTTTTGTCATGCTAAGATAGACAACAGGCTTCGAAAATTTTGCCTTTGAAATTTTAGTATTGATTCGTTTGTGCCGGAGACAATACGCAAATTTGTAACTGAAACACTCACTCTGTTAAGAGACAAACAAACTTGCGTTTAAAATATAAATTGCAAGTTTGGGTGTCCCAGATGTATTCCAGGCCTGCTTATCTTAGTCGACTTTTTCAATCATATTTGCATGTTGTCTATGGCCCAACTCTGTTCTATGGGCTTTCAACTTGGGATTTCCGTTTTCTAACTTAGTGCGTCATGACAAAAGCAATGATCGCCTACTGATTAGTAGTAGGGAAAGAATGTGAAGAGACAAACACAGACAAGGACTACTTAAGTAAAAGGACAGGAACTACGTTTCTTGGAAAAGTTTTAGGAGGCTGGTTTTTATCGAAAAATACATTTGCGGATATCAAATTAACATGGAATCCTGATTTTCTGAACAATAGCTTTAAATATATATAAAAAGCGTATAAGAAAGGCAAGCTATACCAAAAGATGAACACTGGGTTTTCCTTCTATCAAAAGCAATAACAATTTCCGTATTGTACTTTTTCAGTAAAACCTGCCTCCTAACTTTTTTAAGAAACCTTTGAGTGTGTGTTCAGATGTGTAAATTATGCTAGCTAGCCTACTAACCAGTAGCAAGGAAAGAATACATGACGCAAATCTGAATTGAGTGCAAATTTTTCAAAGTAGTAAGTAAGAATGGTGTAAATTGTTTTTGAAAGAGTCGCATTCCCATACCTCTTTACCCCGATCTCTGTTGTTGTTGTTTTTTTAACTTAAGTACCAACGGCGTGAGTGTCACTATGCCTCTGGTTTTGGCCTCGTCAGTTAACTCAGAATTCTAAAAAATGTTTTTTTCAACGTTTCCCTCTGCTGCTTCCTTTGTCGTTGTTTTTAAAAACCTATTCTATTGCTGGTTAGATGCTGACACTACTGGCAGATTGTGTGAGCGTTTTGTTTTAACTGTTGCAATATTATTGATTTGGCCATTTTAGATTTTGATGCTTCAATTCTGATTGCTTGCGCATGGCGAGTGTTTTTATAACGCCTATATGCTTTCAGCACCTGCTTGCTCTGCATACACGCCCAATGGCCTAGTCTCGTCTCATTGCTGAGCCTGTGTAAAATATAACTGTTTGAGTTTTATTGTGTAACTTACTGTATTGCGTTATCTCTGTCTTTGCCTGACTCTTAGTATTGAATCTCTCCCCTGCTGGCAATGCCTGCTGGCTTCATCCTGGATTTGTCCTAGTTGATGAGCAAAGCCTGTCTGCTAGCTGACGTTCGAATTGCCCTAATTGTTGAAGATTTCTCCAGGCTGTACCTGTCCAGTGCTTATAGACTCCACTTGTCGCTAGTTAGTTAGTTTACTTGTTAGTAGGTTAGTAAGTTATTTAGTTATTTAGTTAGTTAATCAGTCAGTCAGTCAGTCAGTCAGTCAGTTAGTTAGTTAGTTGGTCAGTCAGTCAGTCAGTCAGTCAGTTAGATAGTTAGTTAGTTAGTTAGTTAGTTAGTTAGTTAGTTATTTAGTTAGTTAGTTATTTAGTTAGTTAATCAGTCAGTCAGTCAGTCAGTCAGTTAGATAGTTAGTTAGTTAGTTAGTTAGTTAGTTAGTTAGTTAGTTATTTAGTTAGTTAATCAGTCAGTCAGTCAGTCAGTCAGTCAGTTAGTTAGTTGGTCAGTCAGTCAGTCAGTTAGTTAGTTAGTTAGTTAGTTAGTTAGTTAGTTAGTTAATCAGTCAGTCAGTCAGTCAGTCAGTCAGTTAGTTAGTTGGTCAGTCAGTCAGTCAGTCAGTTAGTTAGTTAGTTAGTTAGTTAGTTAGTTAGTTAGTTAGTTAGTTAGTTGGTCAGTCAGTCAGTCAGTCAGTCAGTCAGTTAGTTAGTTGGTCAGTCAGTCAGTCAGTCAGTCAGTCAGTCAGTCAGTTAGTTAGTTGGTCAGTCAGTCAGTCAGTTAGTCAGTCAGTCAGTCAGGCAGTCAGTCAGGCAGTCAGTCAGTCAGTCAGGCAGTCAGTCAGTCAGTCATTTAGTCAGTCAGTCAGGCAGTCAGTCAGTCAGTCAGGCAGTCAATAAGTCAGTCAGTCAGGCAGTCAGTCAGTCAGTCATTTAGGCAGTCAGTCAGTCAGTCAGTCAGTCAGTCAGTCAGGCAGTCAGTCAGTCAGTCAGTCAGTCAGTCAGTCAGTCAGTCAGTCAGTCAGTCAGTCAGGCAGTCAGTCAGTCAGTCAGTCATTTAGTCAGTCAGTCAGGCAGTCAGTCAGTCAGTCAGGCAGTCAGTCAGTCAGTCAGTCAGTCAGTCAGGCAGGCAGTCAGTCAGTTAGTCAGTCAGGCAGGCAGTCAGTCAGTCAGCTAGTTTCAAGAACAGGCTTTGGTCACTGTCGTAAGCCCTAACGCGCGCAGGGTGTGCGGCTGCCCTGGCTTTCTCATTGTAAAGCACGCGCGCCCTCAGCCTTGGGGGTTGGCCCTCATAACGGCTTGAATCGCACGACAAGCACCAAATGGAGTCGAGTCTGTGTGGCAGGGGAGTTTGGCACTGTACATACCAAATCTGTTAATACTTGGCGTCAGCAAGCTTCACACCGGTTTGTGCAGTTAAATTCAAAACCGCACGCTGTCGTTGTGCTTTTCACTAAGAAGTTAGTCTCGTCTGTTTTATTGTTTATTAACTTTGTTTTAACAATGGTTTATTAGTCGCATCCGGTCGGCTTCAAATGCCCTTTATTGTCCCAAGTTGAGGGATTTTTCCCTTCGTCTCTGGCAGATTCTAATGTTAATACTGTTGTTTAGATTTGTCAATAGCGTCTTGTTTATATTCGTCTCTAGCATGTATAACTACGCTTAGTCAGGTCTTATTTTTGTTTGTCTAACAAATAGGATTGCAGACTTGGATCGTGACCTGTTTAATTTCAGTATGGCATATTTTATTGAGCTGTTTGAAATGCTGAGTACATGAATATTAGAAATACAGTACATTCAAGTTGCCATTGTATTCAATGCCGTGCTAATTAACGTTGTCGTAAAAAATTGATGCTAAAAATAGTTTTCATTTCCTTTGTTTGATTTTGTCATTTTTGCGCTACTAATAGTAGTTAAATAATATATCATCTCAACTTCGAATTTGTCAATGGTGAATTGAAATTTGTCGGCTGACAGGTCTTCACGGGTAATTTGACAGTTAATTCAAAATGTCTGCGTGCGCCAGACAGGGAGGTCAGCAGGAGCAACAGGAAAATCTGCACACGGTAATACGGAGCTGGCCCACAGGCTGGCCTCCCTGCTCCCCGCCGCTATACTCCTTCAGGAAACCAAGCTTAAGAAAGAAGAAGATTATAACCCGCCGTGGGGATACGTAGTGGCCTCCAGGGAAGACGGAGTGCATAACGCCGGCCCCGATGACCGCGCTGTCGTGACACCTGCTCACCCCAATCGGCCACCCGACACTAACGGTACAGGCGCCGCCGGGACACGACGCCGTACCAACCCGCGCTGCCGGCTGAGATTCCCAGGACTCCGCGAAAACTGGTGCGCCGGATGTCGCAGCGGCCGTACCGCCTGCAGCGTCCGTTTCACACCATGGCATGGCGCAGACAACCAATCTGTTCAAACCAGTGCATCCGGACGAGAAATCACCAGCACGCCACCGCCAGCCCAGCCCACTATCCCAAAAACCAACAAAAAAATTACAGGACGGGGAGGTACTATGGTGCTCGTCCGCGATGACGTCCAGTACGACAGACTCAAAGTCGATAGAGAACACGACCTCCTGGACGTTGCCGCCTGCCGCATCCGCCTCAAAGGACAGCAGCCGATCGTGATAGCATCTATCTATGCACCACCATCCAGCTGCCAACGCCCCGATAACACCTGGCAACCCAGCTTCACCAATCTCCCGACTACCGGTAGAGTCATCCTCGGAGGCGACTACAACGCACACGGAAGCTGGGACCGCCACATTGATGAAGATCTCAGAGGCCAGACCGTCGACGAGTGGGTCGCCCGCAATGGGCTCGTCATCTGCAATACCACCTGCCACACACGCACCTGCCCCAGTACTGGCCGCCTCAGTAGCCCAGACGTGACCATCTGTATTAGCACCATTGCCGGATCCATCACGGACTCCTGGAAGACGCTACCAGACTGGGGAAGCGATCACCTGCCGATCGTTTTCGGCCTCCCAGCCTCTAACACCGGAAAGACCCGTCACTGCGGGCAAAAACGCTGGATCTATAAGAAGGCAGACTGGGGAGCCTTCAGGGAGTCGCTAAATACCTGGGAAGAATCCGAACGCAACGACACCACCTTAAACACAGAGGCCACACGCCTTGCCGAAGCCATCCTGAACTCAGCAAGACTTGCCATCCCGCGCAGCTCCGGGAAAGAGACGAGACGCCTGCCGTTCTGGAACGACGCCTGCGAGGAGGCCTCCAAAACTACACGTTCCGCGAGACAATCCGCAGAAAAAGAACCGACACCAGAAAATATTATTGCCGCAAACAGAGCCCGCCACAACGCCTCAGGCTGTCTCCGGAGGGAGAAAAAAGCCTTCCTGTTCGACAAAGCGGCAAATTTCAGACAGGACTCGGACATTTTTGGCTTACTCCGCGCTATGAGAGGCGATGGTTTTAAAACTCCGGACCCGGCTGCCATCGTCAGGGCCGCCTCCCCAGAATCGCCGGAGCGCACCGCCCGCACTAACAAAGAGAAGGCCGAACTCTTTTGCCAACTCTACGCCGAAGTTAGCCGAGTCCCCAGACGGAAAAATGACTCGGCCATCAGATACGAAGCGAACGAGGCCACCACGCCTATGGGTGACCCCCAAACAGACGGCCCGGACGCCCCTTTCGAGATCGACGAGCTCCGCGCCGCTATCCGATGTCTCAAATCAGGGAAGGCTGTGGGAACCGACGGTGTCTCCAACGAGATGCTTAAACGCCTCCCGCCGGCCGCTGACAAAGCCTTACTCAGCCTCATCAACCGCACCTGGCGGGAGGGCAAAACACCTACCAGCTGGCGAATTGGCACCATTATACCGATCCAGAAAAAAGGGAAAGACGCCGCATCACCGGATAACTACCGCCCCGTCGCACTTACCAGCTGCATCGCCAAGTGCGCGGAGCGCATGGTTCTGGCTCGTCTTAATTATGACCTGGAGAGCCGTGGCGGCCTCACGCCCACTCAAGCTGGCTTTCGTCGCGGTCGTAGCACCGAGGAACAGCTCGCGCGAGTCTGCCAAGCCATTTTTGATGGCCTCGAGAGTCTACCGGCGCTACGCAGCATCCTCTGCCTCCTCGACTTCTGCCGAGCGTATGACAGAGTATGGCGCCTGGCCCTGTATGCCAAAATGCACCGCATGGGCATCCCGAAGCGCATCATCCGCTGGATCCGCGGCTTCCTGTCGGACCGTCACAACGCAGTCCGCTGGGTTAACGCCACGAGCCGCAACAGAGTCTTCCGCGAAGGTCTGCCACAGGGCAGTGTGCTAGCGCCCACGCTGTGGAATATCTATGTCAACGATTTAGCCCAAGCAGTCGCCGAGGCGAACCCTTTGGTCAGCCTCAGTCTCTACGCCGATGACTCGGCCTTACTGGCGACCGCTCGCACACTCGACATCTGTGCCAGAGAACTCCAACCAGCCCTGGATGCAGTGGCCGACTGGTGCCGAGATTGGAAAGTCTCCATTAGCACTGGGAAATGCTGCTACTCCACCTTCACTCTAGCGGCAAATGAAAACAACGGCAAACGGAGAGTGAACCTCCAGATCAACGGCGACAAGCTTGCCTTCGATCCAACACCGACCTTCCTGGGACTCACTCTTGACGACAGCCTAAGTTTCAGCCACCATGCATCAAAGATCCGTAAAAAGATGGCCGCCCGCAGAAGACCTCTCACTGCCCTCGCTACCAGATCGGCCGGTGCGGACAGTCAGATCCTCCGCATGGCTTACATCGCCACCGTTCGCTCTGTTGCCGACTACGCGTGCGGGGTCTGGGGGTCCTTCACTGCAGCCAGCTCTAAGCTGCTGATTGACCGCCAACAGCACAGCTGTGCGCGGATCATCACTGGGTGCCTCCAACTTACTCACATCCGGGACCTGCTTGCGGTGGCGAACCTGTCGCCCTTCAGCCACCTGGTGCTACAACGTAGTGCGACGCTCAGAGAAAGAATCCTACGTCTCCCGCAGGACACTCCAGCACTTCAGGTCGCCAAAATGGACACCCGACCACGACTGAAGAATCGAGCCTTTAAGATCCACCAGAGAACACCGAGAGACCCAAAGGACATTGTCACCGTCCTCCACGACTACCAGCGAGAACACCGTGGTTGCTGGCGCCGCGTTAGCCAAGAGCTCGACAGACAGGGGTTGCTCAACGGCCCCACCAGGGAGCCCGCTCCGCAGCCCCAGCCGCCGTGGACGGCCCACGAAGCGATCACCTTCGACCTCAGTTTGGCTACGCAGTGCAGCCGCAGCCAGCCCCAGAGCCTCCGCAGCGATACTGCACTGAGGTACCTCGAGGAGCGCGGCTCCCACCCGGTCAGCGTTTGGACTGACGGCTCGGCCGCCGGCGGCACATCGGACGGCACCAGCGCAGCGGTGATCATCACCCCATGCTGGGGTCGGGTCGTCACCAGCGCTGCAGGGAACATCTGCAGCAGCACCCAGGCGGAACTTCAAGCCATACTGCTTGCCATCCAGAATACCAGAGAGCATCAATGTATCGACATCTTTACTGACTCCCAGGCGGCCATTTACAACATCATGGCGGGCCAGCGCAGCAACAGCAGAATCGTCTCCGAAATTTGGAACCAGAGTAGCGATCACTCAATCCGCATCACCTGGATACCGGCTCACTGCGGCATCCCCATGAACGAACGCGCAGATAGGGCGGCTAGATTGGCGACCGCAGATCAGAGCGACCATGGTGCCCCCATCATGGCAGCCAGCGCATACCTCTGCCGGAAAAGACGTGATCTAGACCTCGAGCTTTGGGGCCGTAAGGCGCCATGGCCAAGACTCCCAACCTTGCCGAGGAAACTTGAGGTCCTGGTCAACCAGCTCCGCGCCGGATGCAGCAACCTTGCCGCCGCCACTAGACTCCGACTCGGCCTGTCCGACTCCGACGTGTGCCCGGACTGCGGAGCTCGCGACACCGAGCAGCACATTCTTTTCGACTGCCCACGAGGGTTCGCGGCCCGCCCCGGCGAACAAGACGCACTCCTGGCTGACGCGAGCCTCACCATCAACCTTCTTCGCAGGCTGGGGCGCATCTAGCGCCCCCGTCCCTTGCAGCCCAGCTGACATCGAGACGTGCGGTGCAGAGAGAGAGAGAGAGAGAGGAAAATCTGCAACAAGCTTCTGCTGCATTTTTGAGGGTCACAGTCTCTCCTGCACACACCTCATCCACCTCATCAGTTGTCCTCTTGGTGTCCAGTTCTATTGTGAAATGACATCATTGTATTGTTAACAAGTATAATCCTGGAATTTTCAAATTTACCCATTTTGTAGATATATTCATTTTGTGGCTCAGAGCTGACACAAGTGTACATAGCTATTGAAATTTAAAACAGCCCTGCCAATGCTGATTTATCCGCATATTTGAACTCATGTATTCGCTTTAGTCCATAGACGGGAGTAGCTCTGACAGCCAGGCCATGTACAGATACAGTTAGGCCATAGACAGATGCAGCCAGGCCATCGACATATACAGCTAGGCCATAGACAGATACAGCTAGGCCATAGACAGATACAGCTAGGCCATAGACAGATACAGCTAGGCCATAGACAGATACAGCTAGGCCATAGACAGATACAGCTAGGCCATAGACAGATACAGCTAGGCCATAGACAGATACAGCTAGGCCATAGACAGATACTGCTAGGCCATAGACAGATATTGCTAGGCCATAGACAGATACAGCTAGGCCATAGACAGATACAGCTAGGCCATAGACAGATACAGCTAGGCCATAGACAGATACAGCTAGGCCATAGACAGATACAGCTAGGCCATAGACAGATACAGCTAGGCCATAGACAGATACAGCTAGGCCATAGACAGATACAGCTAGGCCATAGACAGATACAGCTAGGCCATAGACAGATACAGCTAGGCCATAGACAGATACAGCTAGGCCATAGACAGATACTGCTAGGCCATAGACAGATACAGCTAGGCCATAGACAGATACAGCTAGGCCATAGACAGATACAGCTATAGGTCATAGATAGACACACTTAGGCCATAGACATGCAGCACGCAGATACAATACTTGTATTCGACAGACAAAGCCTGCAGCCTACATAGCTACAGGCAACCGAGCTGTAACTATATGCTGGCCTAACTGGCTAACGGTTGCAGTCAGTCCTGCCTGGCGAATCTCTCCAGGCTGCCCCGAACTGCGCCGCCGTCTCGGCCGGCCCCAACCCCCGACCCGGCCGCAGCTCGCTGCCCGCCGAGATCGATGCTGGCCAAGTAGGCGGCCAGTCTGGCCACGTTTGGCTGGCTGAACAGCCAGATGAGGCCCAGCATGGTGCTGAGCACTCCCAGGCAGCTGCACACTGCGGCCACGCGGCCGTAGGCCACAGCGCGTCGCCTATCAGCGGCCGCTCTCGACGGTTGGCCTTCGGCGTCGCGTCGATCGCCGCGGGCCAGCAGGCTGTGCGAACGCATCGACAGGGCGACGGCGACGCCGCCTAGCAGGCAGTTGAAGCAGAGTGCCGTCACGGCCGAAACTACAAAGTTGGTCACTCGGTTGGTGTTGCCCCGGCAGCTGACGGCTCTGGCGGAGGCGCCGGCTCCAAACCGGATTGGGAGGAGGCGCGGCGGAGCGGCGGCGACAGCGGCGCGGTCGATTCGCGTTTGCTGCGGCTGCTGTAGCTGCCACGGGAGCTCCGGAGCGGCGTCCGGCCTTTGGGCGGTTTTTGTGAATCTTTTCCAAATTTTTCCCTAATCTTTCCCGAATCTTTCCTGAATCTTTTCTGAATCTTTTTCGAATCTATTTACGCGTAGAATATTTTACACTGGCGCCACTCTTACTGCCCATCTAGCCCCACTCCTGCTGTCTATCTGGCGCCACTCCTGCAGTCTATCTGGCGCCATTCCTGCTGTCTATCTGGCGCCACTCCTGCTGTCCATCTGGCGCCACTCCTGCTGTCCATCTGGCGCCACTCCTGCTGTCTATCTGGCGCCACTCCTGCTGTCCATCTGGCGCCACTCCTGCTGTCTATCTGGCGCCACTCCTGCTGTCCAACTGGCGCCACTCCTACTGTCCATCTGGCGCCACTCCTGCTGTCTATCTGGCGCCACTCCTACTGTCTATCTGGCGCCACTCCTACTGTCCATCTGGCACCACTCCTACTGTCCATCTGGCGCCACTCCTGCTGTCTATCTGGCGCCACTCCTACTGTCTATCTGGCGCCACTCCTACTGTCCATCTGGCGCCACTCCTACTGTCCATCTGGCACCACTCCTACTGTCCAACTGGCGCCACTCCTACTGTCCATCTGGCGCCACTCCTGCTGTCCATCTGGCGCCTGCACTCCTACTGTCCATCTGGCGCCACTCCTACTGTCCATCTGGCGCCACTCCTGCTGTCCAACTGGCGCCACTCCTACTGTCCATCTGGCGCCACTCCTGCTGTCCATCTGGCGCCTTCACTCCTACTGTCCATCTGGCGCCACTCCTACTGTCCATCTGGCGCCCCTCCCGCTGTCCATCTGGCGCCAACAGAAGGTTTAAGCACTTTCCGTCAGCCTATAAAACCCCTATTGAACTTTTGCACTTTCTATTCCAAAGAAAGTTTGGTTGTCTTGTCCGCTGTCTTGAGCTTTTCTATCGTATGTTTCTTGCAAAAGAAAGTAAAAAGTACGAATTCCCCAGTCATTAATTATTCCATTAACTACTCACATTTGAGTCTGGAGAAACTGCGTCAGGACTTGGCTGCTTTACCAAGGGGCTGCCTGCCGTTGAGGCCAACCTGTTGTGGATGCAGGAGACCCAGAGAGAGAGAGAGAGAGAGAGAGAGAGCGCTCAGGGAAGCTGCTCTGATGTCCACTTGAAATCGAACTGGACTCGTACGTTTATTAGCCAAGATTTGGATGGGAGTGCAGGGTCTTGGCCTCTCCAAGCTGATTGGATTCTGCCTGGTGCAAGGAGAGCCTCACTCTAGTCTCTCACACTAGCATGTCACTCTAGCCTGTCACTCTAGCCTGTCACTCTAGTCTCTCACTCTAGCATGTCACTCTAGCCTCTCACTCTAGCAACTCACTTTAGCCTGTCACTCTAGCCTCTCACTCTAGCCTGTTACTCTAGAATGTCACTCTAGCCTGTCACTCTAGCCTCTCACTCTAGCCTCTCACTCTAGCCTCTCACTCTAGCCTCTCACTCTAGCCTGTCACTATAGCATGTCACTCTAGCCTCTCACTCTAGCAACTCACTCTAGCCTCTCACTCTAGTCTCTAACTCTAGCATGTCACTCTAGCCTCTCACTCTAGCCTCTCACTCTTACACTACTCCCAATAATTCAAGTGTTTCGCTCTGCTTTATCCGTTATTCTATTTCGCTATTCTTCTGTTTTGAGTTACACTAGCTTGTCACATTGCTCCCTTGCTAAATGAGTCAGTCACTCGAGTAAGTCGGTCACTCTACTCTCCCTTTTCTCTCGGCACACAGCCACCCAATATGTCTTTCTTACAATTTTTGACTCCCCGAATTTTTCTCTGCCAAATGCCGAAGAGATTGTACTTTTACACTGGCATCGCTTTGAATTTCTCTGCTCGTGCACAGCCCAGAAGAAATTAATCACAATTAGCTGGGAGACTGGGCGGGCTAGAAGGAATGAGTAATTACTGCCCCAAGCCACCCCCCCCCCCTATTTCCAGATAAGCGGAATTACGATTAGCCAAAAAAGAGAAGATCGCTGGTGGGCAGACTTGAAATAGATGCAACTTTTAATTTATTTAGAATTATTATTTTAATAAGATTAGCAGTAGTATGTTGCAGAAAGTTTGATAATTAATTATTAATAATATAATAGGAACAGTGCTAACAGGGTGCTTGGAGAGGAGAGAGAGGTGAGGAAGAGAGAGATGGACAGAGAGAGAGGTGGACATATTCAGACAGACGATTCAATTCGAAAAAAACAAAAATATGGTCTAGAAAGCGATTTCGAGTTCTGCCTCTCCATTTCCCTATCAGCTTGGACAGTCGCTCTACTATTGTCAGCAGGCAGAGGGTTATTATTAGTAAATCGAAACTGATTAAAATCAATGACGTAATAAATGACAAGAACTGCAAGAAGTACTGCATTTGCATTGCAGGATTGGGGGATGGGTTAGGAAAGCATTAGTGAATGAAGTAGTATAATTAAATAATCAATATATTAGGCTAGAGCGGAAGCAGCAAGCAGTAAAGCAGGTAAATGTCCCGGCGGAAGCATTGGGAGGCGGGTCGGAGGCAGTTCCTCTGTAAAATAGCTACTCAAAATCCACAGATACTAAAATAACTAGATGGGCCACTCAGGCATATATACTTAACTTAGTAAAACAGCTTTCTACTTTCAGTTCAGTAGCAAAGAAGGATACATAAGCTATTTCATAAAAATAAAGGCGGCTGAAACGACTGATAAGTTTAGAAGCCCAAGCTTGCAGGCGTAAACAGCTTGCTAATTGGTTCAGCAATAATGTACATTGGCCAGTCCACGGAAATGTACATGGCAGCTTTAGGCTGGAATTCCGAGAAAGGCAATAAAATTGGGGCGGGGTGGGGGTAGTGTGGAAAGGCGCAGTTGGAGGGTTTAAGCTGGGGTAAAAGCCAATAAATGAGCCTTGACTTTAAAAATACATTAAAATGCTGCTGTTTAACTTACTACTGAACAGAAAGTAGCTTATACGCAAATGTGCTGAGTGGCCCATCTAGTTATTTTAGTATCTGTGTCAAAATCCAGCAACAAAAGCAGCAATTCAAAACTGTTTGCTTCCAGACTTGGAAGCCAGAGAGAAAAAAGACGACGAAGAATTGCTAGAAACAAGGAGGCTGAGAAACAGGCCGCTAGGCTAGACAGAAATGGTTTGGTAAAATTTTTTCATTAGTCTAACGGGGTAGCGGGTCTCAGAGAAGATCCACTCGCTTCCAACTCGCTGTAGCTAAAGCAGATGCGAGCGGCAGACTGGCGACTTGCTGGTGAGTCACTCCTTCTCTCTTCCTCTCCTCTCTTTCACTTTTGGGATGCTTTTGTGGTTCTTCTCAAGCGTCAGCACGGCAGAATCTGGAGTGAGGGAAAGCAGTGTGGCTGTCAGAGAGGTTCCAGTACCGGGTCTAGAGGTTCCAATACCGGGTCTAGAGGTTCCAGCACCGGATCTAGAGGTTCCATTTCCGGGTCTAGAGGTTCCATTTCCGGGTCTAGAGGTTCCATTTCTGGGTCTAGAGGTTCCAGCACCGGATCTAGAGGTTCCAGCACAGGGTCTAGAGGTTCCAGCACCGGATCTAGAGGTTCCAGCACAGGGTCTAGAGGTTCCAGCACCGGATCTAGAGGAACTAAACTGGGTCAAATTATATTCCCACCCTATGCAGCGGAAACAAACGGGATTAAAGTGGCAAACTTTTTACCTGCAACGAGAAGCAGGCGGTCTCTTTGGCACCGTCCGGGCCAGTCAGGTCGATCCTGTAGAGCCCGGAGTCGGTCGCGGCGGCCGCGGCGATGTTCAAGGAGTGGTCGCAGTCTGCTGACACCAGCCTCAAGCGGTCGCCATCGTTTGATAGCTGGCCAGTTGCAGTTCCGTTCTCCTTTGTCCAAGTGGCTGCAGTTGATAGGGCAATTTTTTAAATAGAGCTGTGTCCACAGTGTGATAGTTGAAATAGAGCTGTGTCCACAGTGTGATAATTGAAATAGAGCTGTGTCCACAGTGTGATAATTGAAATAGAACTGTGTCCACAGTGTGATAGTTGAAATAGAGCTGTGTCCACAGTGTGATAATTGAAATAGAGCTGTGTCCACAGTGTGATAGTTGAAATAGAGCTGTGTCCACAGTGTGATAGTTGAAATAGAGCTGTGTCCACAGTGTGATAATTGAAATAGAGCTGTGTCCACAGTGTGATAGTTGAAATAGAGCTGTGTCCACAGTGTGATAATTGAAATAGAGCTGTGTCCACAGTGTGATAGTTGAAATAGAGCTGTGTCCACAGTGTGATAATTGAAATAGAGCTGTGTCCACAGTGTGATAATTGAAATAGAGCTGTGTCCACAGTGTGATAGTTGAAATAGAGCTGTGTCCACAGTGTGATAATTGAAATAGAGCTGTGTCCACAGTGTGATAGTTGAAATAGAGCTGTGTCCACAGTGGGATAATTGAAATAGAGCTGTGTCCACAGTGTGATAATTGAAATAGAGCTGTGTCCACAGTGTGATAGTTGAAATAGAGCTGTGTCCACAGTGTGATAATTGAAATAGAGCTGTGTCCACAGTGTGATAGTTGAAATAGAGCTGTGTCCACAGTGTGATAATTGAAATAGAGCTGTGTCCACAGTGTGATAATTGAAATAGAGCTGTGTCCACAGTGTGATAGTTGAAATAGAGCTGTGTCCACAGTGTGATAGTTGAAATAGAGCTGTGTCCACAGTGTGATAGTTGAAATAGAGCTGTGTCCACAGTGTGATAGTTGAAATAGAGCTGTGTCCACAGTGTGATAGTTGAAATAGAGCTGTGTCCACAGAGTGATATATGTAGCTAAAATAGAACTGTGTGTCCCCAGAGTGATAGCCAAAATAGAACTGTGTCTACGGATGGCTCGCTACTGAACAGTCAGTAGTAAAAACGCGTGTTGCAATATAAAATAATATTGAGTACCTGTCAGTCCAGGCAGCTTGGCTTTGCAGGCCACGGTGACCGCAGCGCCGGCCTGGACCGTCGCCGACTCCGGGAAAGTCTCCAGCAGCTCGGACGGAGCGTCCGGCTCGTCAGGCGGCGGGGCCACCCGAACGGAGCACTGGGCCACGGCGGCGACGGCTGAGTCAGCGGCGAGCAGTTCGGCTCGGTACTGGCCGGAGTCGTCGGGGAAAAGCGCCTCCACAGACTTCAGTGAGAATGCGCCTGATGCCGGATCCGAGGCCTGTTGGCATTGGGTTGCGGTTGTACTGCCTGTCTGAACGCTTTTGTTGGAATGAAGAGTCATTGTTGGTGTCAGATAGGGGAGTCATAGTGTCATATAGAAGTTTTACCTGATTCCATATGGCATATAGGAACCTTTAGTAGTCTTAGATTTGGTTCATTCTTTGTGTCAGATGGTCATTGTTGATGTTAAATAGGCAGATACTATTAGTGTCAGATGGGGTTATAGTTGATGTCAGACAGGAGTCACTATTAGTGTCAGATGGGGTCATAGTTAGTGTCAGATAGGAGTCACTATTAGTGTCAGATGGGGTTATAGTTGATGTCAGACAGGAGTCACTATTAGTGTCAGATGGGGTCATAGTTGGTGTCAGACAGAAGTCACTATTAGTGTCAGATGGGGGTCACTGTTAGTGTCCGCTTGGGGTAATAATTGGTGTCAGATAGGAGTCAGTTTTAGTGTCAGATTGGGGTCATAGTTCGTGTCAGATAGGAGTCAGTATTAGTGTCAGATAGGAGTCAGTATTAGTGTCAGATGGGGTCATAGTTAGTGTCAGATAGGAGTCACTATTAGTGTCAGATGGAGGTCATAGTTTATGTCAGATAGGAGTCACTATTAGTGTCAGATGAGGGTCATAGTTTGTGTCAGATAGGAGTTACTATTAGTGTCAGATGAGGGTCATAGTTTGTGTCAGATAGGAGTCACTATTAGTGTCAGATGGAGGTCATAGTTGGCGTCAGATAGGAGTCACTTTTGTGTCAGATGGGGGTCATAGTTTGTGTCAGATAAAAGTCATTCAAGCAGCCAGTCTCACCTGCTCAAAATCGGCCGACACCGGTTTTCCGTTCGCCGTCCACCGCACGGCCGTCACCCCGCCGGACGCTTTAAGCGCCAGCTCGAAAGGCTCGCCGTCTTTGACCGACAGCGACCGCGGATGCGCGTCGATTTTCACCTGGGCCGCCTGCGCCTTCGGCGCTTCAACAGTCAGACGGCAGGAGGTCTTGGCGGAGGCGCCGCTTGCCGAGCAGGTGCAGGTGTACAGGCCGGAGTCCTCCACCAGAGCGTCGGGCAGCAGGAGGCTTGACGAGGTGCCCGATGTGCGGATCTCGAGAGCGCTCTCCTCGGCCTGCGCCGGCTTGCCGTCCAGGTCCCAGGCGATGCCGATGTCATCGGCAGTGGCGTTGAAGGTGCAGCTCAGCTCGACCCGGTCGCCCTCCTTGGCCGTCAGGGCCGCTGGCAGCTTCTTTGTGACCTCAGGGGCCGCTTTGGGGGCCTCCGACGCTGATAACGTGGATGTCTCCGTCTGTTTCTGCCGGGAGCTCCGCTCCGACACGCGGCTCACGGAGGTGGCGCTGGTCGATGAGCGCATCTCCGTGCGCGACGTTGAACTGGTCGATGTGGACTCGAAGTCCAGACTGTACTTCTCCTCGACGATGGTGGAGGAACCGCCACCTGCGCCGCTGCGCTGCGATCGCGAGTAGGTCTCGCTGAGCCGGTCGACGCTCATCGACTCTTTGAAGCGGACGCCGCTGCCGCCTGAGCCAACCGACTTGACGCGACTCTCGCAGACGTCCAGCTTGCACTGGGTCTCGTCCTCGCCTTTGGCGTTCTTCACCCGGACCGAATAGCGGCCGGAGTCCTGCGTGCTAGCGGAGAAAATCTCCAGGCTGGCCACGCCGCTGACAACCTGCGGGAGAGGGCGGAGTTCAGCTCAGGGTTCAGCTCGGGGTTCAGCTCGGGGTTCAGCTCGGGGTTCAGCTCGGGGTTCAGCTCGGGGTTCAGCTCGGGGTTCAGCTCGGGGTTCAGCTCGGGGTTCAGCTCGGGGTTCAGCTCAGGGTTCAGCTCGGGGTTCAGCTCGGGGTTCAGCTCAGGGTTCAGCTCGGGGTTCAGCTCGGGGTTCAGCTCGGGGTTCAGCTCGGGGTTCAGCTCAGGGTTCAGCTCGGGGTTCAGCTCAGGGTTCAGCTCAGGGTTCAGCTCAGGGTTCAGCTCAGGGTTCAGCTCGGGGTTCAGCTCGGGGTTCAGCTCAGGGTTCAGCTCGGGGTTCAGCTCAGGGTTCAGCTCGGGGTTCAGCTCGGGGTTCAGCTCAGGGTTCAGCTCGGGGTTCAGCTTAAAGTTTAGCTCAGGGTTCAGCTCAGGGTTCAGCTCAGGGTTTAGCTCGGGGTTCAGCTCGGGGTTCAGCTCGGGGTTCAGCTCGGGGTTCAGCTTAAAGTTTAGCTCAGGATTCAGCTCAGGATTCAGCTCAGGGTTCAGCTCAGGGTTCAGCTCAGAGTTAAACTCGGGACCATAGACTGGGATTAACAATGGGATCACAGGCTGGGATAAAGGACTTTGTATAGAGCTAGCAGCTGAAAGTACCAGAACAGCAACACGCAGCTACTAAAGTCCCAACAGTTGATAGACTGTATTCTCTCTCCTGCAGACGCACCTGCAGGTTGTAATCCTTGCCCCGCGGCTGCAGCTCGCGACCGTCCTTTGTCCAGAACACCTCCGGCGGCGGCAGGCCGTCAAAGGTGCAGCTGAGCTTGACAAAGCCGCCCTCCTGAATGAAGCGATTCCGCAGCGGGAAGGTGACCTTGGCCGGCCTGTCCGGCTCCTTCCACAGCTCGGGCAGCGGCGACGGCGACTTCCGGGGTCTTGGCGTCCTCTCGGCCGGCTCCAGGTTGTCCTTGGGGGCCATCGGCTCCACGTGCAACTTGATGGTGGCCTCCTTGCGGCCGAAGGAGTTCTCCGCTTTCACCTGGCGTGGGATTGCGAGGCTATCTTTGTCCAGAGTTGGCTATCAATGATTTCCTAAATGTCCAGAGTGGGCTATCAATGATTTTCTAAATGTCCAGAGTTGGCTATCCATAATTTCCTAAATGTCCAGAGTTGGCTATCTATAATTTCCTAAATGTCCAGAGTGGGCTATCTATGATTTCCTAAATGTCCAGAGTGGGCTATCTATGATTTCCTAAATGTCCAGAGTGGGCTATCTATGATTTCCTAAATCTTCAGAGTGGGCTATCAATGATTTCCTAAATGTCCAGAGTTGGCTATCTATGATTTCCTAAATGCCCAGAGTTGGCTATCTATGATTTCCTAAATGTCCAGAGTGGGCTTTCAATGATTTCCTAAATCTTCAGAGTGGGCTATCAATGATTTCTTAAATCTTCAGAGTGGGCTATCTATAATTTCCTAAATGTCCAGAGTTCGATGCCGAAAAATGTCAAACTCACCAGTCTAAAATGTGACATAAAAATGAACAACGTTGAGAGTTCATCAGTAACTTACTTTGATACCTAAAAACCCTAAAATGAATTACCGCCATCAAAACAATGCCATCAAGTCACCTGGTAGTCCCCTCCGTCCTCCGGCTTGACACGGTTGATCTTTAGCGAGAAGTCGTGTCCGGCGTAGCGCTGCATGTACTTCACCGACTGCATCAGTGCCTCGTCGTTCCTAGCCCAGGTGACAATGGGTGGCGAGATTGACAGCACCTTGCACTCGAATACGGCGTTCTGGCCCTCCAGGCAGTAGGCGTTCTTTGAGCGCAGCACGAAACGGGGCACGGCCTCGCGACGGTCTGGGGATTTTGATGGCATTTATCAGTTTGGATGGCTGCGTCATATACATGTAGAGACTAGTGGCTTCCCTAACAGTCATATAGAGACTAGTGGCTTCCCTAACAGTCATATAGAGACTAGTGGCTTCCCTAACAGTCATATAGAGACTAGTGGCTTCCCTAACAGTCATATAGAGACTAGTGGCTTCCCTAACAGTCATATAGAGACTAGTGGCTTCCCTAACAGTCATATAGAGACTAGTGGCTTCCCTAACAGTCATATAGAGACTAGTGGCTTCCCTAACAGTCATATAGAGACTAGTGGCTTCCCTAACAGTCATATAGAGACTAGTGGCTTCCCTAACAGTCATATAGAGACTAGTGGCTTCCCTAACAGTCATATACAGACTAGTGGCTTCCCATACGGTCACAGAGAGTGGCTTCCCACTGGTCATAGAGATTCGCTTCCCACTGGTCATAGAGATTTGCTTCCCACTGGTCATAGAGATTTGCTTCCCACTGGTCATAGAGATTCGCTTCCCACTGGTCATAGAGATTCGCTTCCCACTGGTCATAGAGATTCGCTTCCCACTGGTCATAGAGATTCGCTTCCCACTGGTCATAGAGATTCGCTTCCCACTGGTCATAGAGATGATTAGCTTCTCCTACTGTCATAAAAAGTGGTTTTGCCCTGGTACTCACCAAAGCTGGTCTCGTGCATCTGGAACTCTTTCATTCTCAGCTTTCGCAACGAGCTAAAGTCGGCCAGTCGAGCAATGCCCAGATTGCCGCCAAACCAATTAGGCTGCAAAAAAAGTTGAAATTCAGCGATATTCTACTTATTTTGAGTAGAAGATACTGAGATTGGCGAGTATTTTTTGAGATTATGTTCTTAATCTACATCTCCTAATCGGTTAATTCTAAGTGCTTACATGCAGATCTTGCATCTTCTGCCGTAGTTTATCGTAGCGGCTGGCGGGAATCCTCTTGTCCAGACCTTCGGCGGCCCGCTGCAGCCACGGATGGTCCAGGGCCTCGTGCACAGTCAGACGTTTTTCTGGCCGTCTGACTAGCAGGCTCTTGATGAAGTCCCGCGCCTCGTCTGACACGCTGGCGAAAGCGTCCCGATCGAAGTCCCAGTCGCACTTTTTCACGTTGCCAAGAGTCTCGTAGTCGTCATTGCCAGCGAATGGCGACAAACCGCTTAGCCTGGAATGGAGAGGACAGCAGTGTGTCTATTGGAGTTTGTCTATTGGAGTTTGTCTATTGGAGTGTGTCTATTGGAGTGTGTCTATTGGAGTGTGTCTATTGGAGTTTGTCTATTGGAGTGTGTCTATTGGAGTGTGTCTATTGGAGTGTGTCTATTGGAGTGTGTCTATTGGAGTGTGTCTATTGGAGTGTGTCTATTGGAGTTTGTCTATTGGAGTGTGTCTATTGGAGTGTGTCTATTGGAGTGTGTCTATTGGAGCAGTGCCTATTGGAACAGTGCCTATTGGAGCAGTGCCTATTGGAACAGTGCCTATTGGAGCAGTGCCTATTGGAACAATGCCTATTGGAACAGTGCCTATTGGAACAGTGCCTATTGGAACAATGCTCCCGGTCCGGCCGCACACTCACAGCACGTAGGCCAGCACTCCAACCGCCCACATGTCCGTGTAGAACCCGACGCCGTCATTGTCGGCGATCTCTGGCGCGGCGAACTCGGCAGTCGCGGTGGTCACCTTCACCGTCTCGTTGGGATTCAGGCGGGTGGCCAAGCCGAAGTCGATGACCTTGATGCTGGTGGACTTCGACGTCTCGCATATGAGATTCTCCGGCTTAATGTCCAGGTGCACAATGCCCTGCTCGTGCATGTGCTTGAGCCCGTCGCACACCTGGCGCATGTACTTGATCACCTCCGCCTCGGACATTTTGTACGAGTCGTCGGCGATGCGATCGAACAGCTCGCCACCAGAAAGAAACTCCATGATGAGCACCATCTCGTTCACGTCGTCGTAGACGTCATGCAGGTTAATGAGTTTGGGATGGTGCAGCGCGTTCATGATGCTCACCTCGTTGCGCACCGTCTGCTTGTCCAGCGAGTAAGGCGTGTCGATGAACTTCGCCACGAATATCTGGCCGGTGGCCTTCTCCTTGCAGCGGTGCACCACACCGAAGGCGCCGCTGCCAAGCTCCTCTAGGATCTCGTAGTCGTCGTACACCGAGCCGGTCTTGATGCTGACGGGGTAGGGCCGGTGCCTGTCCCACAGGTTGCTGTAGCAGGAGTCGTAGTTGCTGGGCTTCGGCCCGTCGTGGCCGCGTTTGCCGCCGAGCTCCGAGCGGACGTCGCCGGCCCGGCGGGCCTGGACTCGCGGCTCGGCCAGGCGGTAGGGCCCGACGGACGGCGACGGGTCACTGCGGCCGTAGAGATTCTCGGCGATCACGCGGAACTCGTAGTCTTTGTCGCGCAGCAGACTGTCCACCGACGCCTGGGCGAAGCGGGACTGGGCGCAGCGGACCCAACTGCCCGATGGGAGCTCCCGCTTTTCGATGTCGTAACCGCTGATGTACACTCCGCTCTGCTCTGGGTCCAGCGCCGGCTGCCAGGACAGCACAATGTTGGTGTCGGTGACAGCCTCCGTGCGGAGGCTCTTGGCGGATCGGGCCGGTCGTTGACGGTTACCTCGATGCTGGCCGAGGCGGTGCCGATGTCGTTCTCCAATGTCAGACTGTAGACGCCCGAGTCCTCGCGGCTGAGGTCGTTCACGGTGAGGATGCAGTGGCGCTCCTTCTGTTCGATTTCGAACTTTCTACCCGGCTTCAGCTCGACTCCGTTGAGCTTCCAGACGGCGCTCGGTTTCGGATATGCGGTGAACGGCAGCTTGATGGTGAGGTTGTCGCCCTTGTCCATGACCGTCGGCGCGTCAAATCTCGCCGGCTTGCGGATCTTCGGCTCCGACCGGATGGTCAGGTCGGCGGCCGCGCTGGCGCGCGACCGGCGCGGTTGCTGACGCGGACGCTGTACTCGTCGGCGTCGTCGATGGAGCAGTTGTTCACCACCAGGTAGTAGCGGTCGCCCTCCTTTCCGATGTCGTACTTGCCGGAGGGCGCGAGCTCGCGGACGCCCTTGGACCAGACTACGTCGAACGGCGGGCTGCCGTTCAGCTGCACCTCGAACTCCGCCCGCTTGCCCTCGTTGACCTGCTGGCGCTTTAGCTGGGTGGTGAACTGCGGCAGGGACTGCGCCTTCGGGTCCTTCACTGTCACCTTGCGAGACGCGCCAGACGGCTGGCTCAGCCCGGCTTCGTTCTCAGCGAACACGCGGAACTCGTAGTCTTTGTCCTCGATGAGGTTGGGGATGTTGCAGGTCGTGTTGTGAATCGGCACGAAGTTCACCCGCGTCCAGGCGGCGTCGCTGGCTCCGGCCTCGCGCTTCTCCACGTAGTAGCCGGTGATCTTGCCGCCGCCGTCCGACACCGGGCGACTCCAGCTCAGCGACACGAAGTCGGCGCCGACCTCCTCGGCCTCCGGCTCGCCGGGTGCCTGCGGCTTGTCTGCCGAATGCGAAATTTTGGCAGTTTAGGGCACAATGTCCAGATTAAATTAGGGCCTGTTTTTTCACCTTCTGTTTCAAAATGTATCCTACCCTGAACTGGAGGGTGAAACTAGGGTGAACTGGAGCTAAGTTTAATGTTTTCGCTTGCTCACGGCTGACTGCTGCATGTCTGCTGACGGAATTATTGAGATACTCGTCGGCAATAACCGCAACAACCCCGGCTTAACCTGTGCAGTGTTAGCGGCAAATACGTAGAGCTAGAGAACCCTCTCCAAGCCCCGAAAAATCCCCAACACACTACTCACAGTAACCAGGTCCCAGTAGAAATTCTAACCCTCTGGACACGATATCTTACATTCTGTGCTGGATTTGCAATACAATGGTCTGAAAATCATAATGAAATTTTCGGCAACCAACCAAACGGCATTTTGGCCACAATGGGCCCCGTTGTCTCTAGCGGCTCGCTGCTTCCGTTCTCATTGACGGCAAATACGCGGAAACTGTACTCAGAGTTCTCCACCAGGCCCTGGACGTCGACGCTTGTATCCTAGGTAGGCGTGTTAAGTTGCTGTGAATAAATCTTCACAATTGACTGGTAGCTGTATTTACTTTGATCTTTAAAAGTCTGCCTGTTTGCAGTGGCTTCTAGCCTAACTAGCTGGTTAAAGGAAAAGTTAAACGGTCGGTGGGCAGGTGTGCAAACGAAAAACTTTCAGTTGACGCAAAACCAATAGTTGGTGGAGAGATTCAAACTCGTTAAATATATATATATATATAGTTTTATATTATACTACAGGCAATGTCAGACAAAGACACTAAGATACTACTTGTCATATCTGGCTTGTCTGTCATAGTCTGACACTGACAATGCATTCTAATAGGCAGCAACATGCCTTGCTGGCTACAGCTATATCGGTTGTAGCTCTGCTAATCCGAGTTGCACAAACTGCGCCTGTGACTGACACAACGTGGTCTACTGACACTGCTAGTTACGCTAGCTCTACGGCTGCTCCCACGTCAGGGAACAATGTCACCATGGCAACGGTTGTGACTACGTCGATAGGGACTACTGTTTCCTTCTCTGACAGTACTACTACATCTGATGTGCTGGGAACACCTCCAGACCCGACAACATTTCCAACACCTCCAGACCCGACAACATTCCCAACACCCGCTGACACGACAACATTCCCAACACCTCCAGACCCGACAACATTCCCAACACCCGCTGACACGACAACATACCCGACACCTCCAGACCCGACAACATTCCCAACACCCGCTGACACGACAACATTCCCAACACCTTCAGACCCGACAACATTTCCAACACCTCCAGACCCGACAACATTCCCAACACCCGCTGACACGACAACATTCCCAACACCTCCAGACCCGACAACATACCCAACACCTCCAGACCCGACAACATTCCCAACACCTCCAGACCCGACAACATACCCAACACCCCCTGACACGACAACATTCCCAACACCTCCAGACCCGACAACATTCCCAACACCTCCAGACCCGACAACATACCCAACACCTCCAGACCCGACAACATTCCCAACACCTCCAGACCCGACAACATTCCCAACGCCTTCAGAACCGACAACATACCCAACACCTCCAGACCCGACAACATACCCAACACCTCCAGACCCGACAACATACCCAACACCCCCTGACACGACAACATTCCCAACACCTCCAGACCCGACAACATTTCCAACACCTCCAGACCCGACAACATTCCCAACACCCGCTGACACGACAACATTCCCAACACCTCCAGACCCGACAACATTCCCAACACCCGCTGACACGACAACATTCGTAACGCCGGCTGCAGAGAATATTTCAACAACTCTAAGCGCTGGAGAAATGGAGCAGAAACGAGTGGAAGTTGTGATCAGAAACTACCAAACCGCTTCAACTAACGTGGGAGCGTACTTGGTACCGGTGCTCCTTGCAGGCGGGTTCATATTTATCATAGTCTCGTTAATTAGAACCGCAATTAACGCTGGGTTGTAAAGAACTACGGATGGAGGCGTTATCTTGACGCTCGTTGACATTTTTTCAATAAGCTACTGTAAACTGTAGATAAATTACTCCATATTCCA
Organism: Macrostomum lignano; assembly: GCA_002269645.1. Lineage (NCBI taxonomy): Eukaryota > Metazoa > Platyhelminthes > Macrostomidae > Macrostomum > Macrostomum lignano. The sequence continues at coordinate 77,100 of NIVC01003682.1, forward strand.
ATACTGAACGAGAGTTTAACCTGATTTTATAGAAAATGTATCCATGATTAATACGTTATTGAAAGCAGCAAACTGCAGCAAAGCAAAGCAAAAATAAACCGATTTATTTCCTTCTCGCCTCACCTTACAAAACGACGCAACAGTCAGCCAGTTCTCCTTGTCCTTTTCTTTGCGCTCAACAACGTAGTGCGTCACCTTGGAGCCGCCGTCATCGCGCGGCGGCTTCCAGCTGAGCTTGCACGCATTCTTTGTGACGTCGGAGGCCTGCAGAGGCCCGCCAGCTGCGCTCGGTTTTGCTTTCACCTTTAGGCTAAACGGCGCAGCCGTAGAGCCGCTCTCGTTAGCCAGCTCCAACTTGTAGTCGCCGGCATCCTCCCGCTGCAGGTCCTTGATCTGCACCACAACGTAGTCGTCGAACTCTTGCAGCTTAACGTTGGGCGACTCACTTAGGTCTTTGCTGCCCTTCTTCAGGCCCAACTTCAGCGGTCCATTGCCGGAGAAAAACACTTTGAACTTAACACCGTCTCCGACGTCTCCGGACTGGTCTGGCACGGCCCGCTCCAGCTTCGGTGGCCGCTGAACGTTCAGACGAGCACTGGTGCATTCCCGACCCGCCTTGTTAGCCAACTCACAGGTGATCTCTCCGGCGTCACTCTCCGAGAGGTCGTTCAGGGTTAGCGTTGCCACTTCACCATCGCTGCTGATCTGCGCCCGAGCGGAAGGCCGCAGCTCGATGCCGTTCTTGAACCAGCGCACCTCCGGCGGCGGCTTTCCATCGATTCGGCAAGTGAAGGTTGCCGACCCACCGACTGCCCCGGTGGCCGCCTGCAGCCGGCTGAGGAACTCGGGCGACGCACCCGCCTTCCGGTCTTCGATCTTCGTCGGCAGCGACGGAGGAGACGGGTCGCCTTCGCCAGACGCGTTCAGAGCAGTCACTCGAAACTCGTACTCTTCGTCTTCGTCCAGCCCATCGATCAGAGCGTCACTGGCCGAGCCTGGAACAGTGGCGGCCGTCTCCCAGTCACCATTTTTCTTTCGCTTCTCAACTTTGAATCCTGTCAAGCGACCGCCGCCCTCGTTTAGCGGCTTGGTCCACTCCAGCTCCGCAAAGTTCTTGCCAGTCTTGGTGACCGCCGGAGTTCCCGGATTTCCTGGTGGACTAATCTTCGATTTGGTCTCCACCGGCTTGGTGGCAGCGCTGGGCTCGCCCAGGCCGGCATCATTTTTGGCGCGGACACGAAATTCGTATTTAGTATTCTTGTCGAGTCCAGGCACTGTCATCTTGTTGCCCTTGACTGGGAAGTCATTCGCCTTCTTCCACTTGTTGCTGCTCGGCTCTTTGTACTCAACAACGTAGCCTTGAACTTTGTTGCCGCCGTCGCTACGTGGCTTTTTCCAAGACAACGAAACCGAGCTCTCATCGACGCCCGTCACATCGAGTCCCTCCGGCGCGCCAGGCGGCTGGAAGGCAAGCTTCGGCGTCACCGCCGTCTCGAGCTCCAGCGGCTCGCTAAGCCCGTGCAGATTCTCCGCACGAACTCGAAACTTCACAGGCTTGCCTTCGTCCAGGCCGAATGCCTCATACTCCGGCTTCCTGACGAACTTTGACAGCGGAACCCACTCGCCCGTGCGCGGGTCCTGCTTCTCAACGACATAGTTTTCAACTGGCGCTCCGCCGTCGTCCTTCGGTGGCCGCCAGGTAAGCGTGCAACTGTCGGGTCCGATTTTGGACACCTCCAGCGGACCTTCAGGCATCGCCGGTTTGTCCACGATATTAACTTTTGGCTCTATCGAGTCGCGGCCTGCTCGGTTCTTGAGCGTGACAGTATACTTCCCTTCGTCAGCCTTAACAGCCTTTTTGCAGACGATGACCACTTCCGATGTCTCCTCACGAATTTCAAAGCGCTCTACTGGTACCGCGGTAGCGCCATGGAAGCACTCGACATTCTCTGGCGGAGAGCCTTCGAACGGAATGCGAAGCTTGAACTCTTCGCCAGCGGCAGCTGTGACGTCCTTGGTAGCGAAATCGGATAGAATTCGAGGCGCAGTTTGCGGCGCTTGCACTTTAACCGCATCGGTGGGCTCGCTGGGCTCACCTGGGCCAGCTTTGTTCACAGGAGTGACGCGAAACTCGAACTCCTTGCCTTCTGGCAAGTTTTTGGCGGTGAAGTTTGTACTGGACACTGGGGTTACTGAGGCCTTCGACCAGGATTTATCACCCTTAGCTCGCTTCTCCACAATGTAGCCAGTGACGGGGGAGCCGCCATTGTTCCTTGGCGGCTGCCAGCTGAGCGCTACACTGTCTGCGGTCACTTCCTCCACCGCTGGCTGGTTGCAGGCGGACGGTGGTTCAAATGGCAGCTTCGGTGTGACTGGCGAGATCGTCTGTAGGGGTTCGCCGCGGCCCTGGGCGTTCTCAGCCATTACTCGAAACTCATAAGGCTTGCCCTCTTCGAGGTTCTTCACAGTGGCGGTCGGTGAGCTCAAGAAGCTGCTAACGGGTAGCCATTCATCTGTGCCCTTAATTCGTTTTTCAAGCACATAGTTGGACACTGGCTCACCGCCGTCCGACTTTGGCGGTGCCCACTTCAGCGTCACCTGGTTGGCGTCAATGTCAGTGGCTTCCAGTGGGCCTGTGCAAGGACCGGGCTTATCAAGCACGGTCACTCGAAGTGAGCCAGTGTCCTTGCCCATGGAGTTTCGCAGCGTGATTTTGTACTCTCCGCTGTTGCTACCAGTCGCCTTGGCAACCGTGTAAACTAACTGCCCAGCATCGCCATCGGGTGTCTCCGTGATACTCAGCTTACCCTCCGACGTGGCGTCAAAGTCCTTATCGTCCTTCTCGAATTCGGCCGTCGGCTTGGGAAGCCGGTGTAGGGGATCTTGATCACCAAGTCTTGGCCGGCCTTGATTGTCAGGTCGCGCAGTCCGGACAGGTCGAGCCGCGGCGCTTCAGGTTGGTTCTCCGCCTTGAGTGTCTTCGTAGGCCGGGTCGGTTCGCCCGGTCCGGCCTCGTTCTCCGCGCGCACCCGAAACTGCGCCTCCTCACCCTCGGCCATCGGCACAAAGGCGGACCGCTCGTTGGCTGGCACGGTCTTCACTGGCACCCATTCGCCGTCCGGATTCTTCTTCTCTACTACGTAGTCCTTCACCTTGCCGCCGCCTTCGTTCTTCGGCTTAGCCCAGCTGAGCTGCACGCCGTCCTTTTTCTGCTTGTCAACATTGAGGTCGCCCGGAGGCCCGGCTGGGAACACCGGGTCGCGAACTATCAGCGGCTGGGTTGCTTTCGACGGCTTGCCAAGTCCAGCGGCGTTGACAGCGCAAACGCGGAACTCGTACTCGCGACCCTCGTTGAGGCTAGTGACATTGAAGGATAGTTTCTCCGTTGATGGCACAAACGGGGTCGCCTTCTCCCAGTCGCTGCCCTTCTGCTTCTTTTCTATCACGTAGCCAACAATTGGATTGCCGCCGTCACTTTTCGGCGGCTTCCAAGCCAGGGACACCTGGAATCGGTCGTACTTTTCGATGGTCAGGTGCTCCGGCGCGTCTGCGCGCGTCGAAAGGATTTTTGGCTAGAATCGCGCCGCCACTCGTCTCCAGCGGCTCGCTGACACCGAACCTGTTGACTGCCTTGACTCTGAACCTGTAGCGCTTGCCTTCAACGAGCTGTTTCACTGCACAGGTGGGCTGGTCGGTGCGCGCCTGGCACTTTTTCCCAGATTCCGCTGCCCTCCTCACACATTTCCACAATGTAGTCGAGTATCTCGCAGCCACCAGTGTCCTTCGGCGGCTTCCATTGCAGCCGACACGAATCCGCCAGTAGGTCTTTCACTTCCAGCGGGCCCTCAGGCGGATCCGGTTTGTCCATCACAACAACACGGATGCTAGCATCCTCCTTTCCGTGCTCATTTGTCAGCGAGACATAATAAGTACCAGCATCGGCCTTTTTTGCGCTGTCCACACGAAAGCCAGTGAGTTCCTCGGTGTCCGTCACCCTAGCGGCGGCCTGCATCTGCGCTCCGGAGTCTCTGGTCCACGCGATGGTCGGCTTCGGAGCGCCCTCGATCGGGATCTGAATTTCGATTGGCTCGCCGGCGCGGACGCGAATCTCTCTGCCCGGCCCGAGTCCCAGGGAGTCCAGGTTCAGCTTCGGTGCCGCCTTCGCTGGCTTGGCCTTGACGTGCTTGCTCGGTCCCGAAGGCTGGCTGGGTCCGGCCTTGTTCACTGCGGTCACTCTATACTCGTATTCTTTGTTCTCTTTTACAGTCTCGTCGGTGAATTCCAGTTCTACCACCCGGTCTCTGGTCACCTTGGTCCACCTGGTGCCCTTGATTTCCTTACGCTCGATGATGTAACCGAGAATCGGCGCTCCACCATCGCTGCGCGGCGGCTTGTAGGCGATCTTCACGAACGTCTTGTTGTGGTCCAGAATCTCGGGTGGGGACGGTGCGTCCGGTTCTTCGAATGGATTCTTGATCTTTGTTGGCTCCTCCGTCTCCAAGGGTTCGCCAACTCCCTGAGCGGTTTCCGCTGACACACGAAAGAGATACTCGTGGCCCTCCTGCAGCTTATTCGCCGTGAATGTTGTGCCAGAAACCATCTCAGACACAGTCTCCCACTCTCGCTTTTTCAAATCGTACTTCTGCAAAACATAATTTTGAATTGGACTGCCCCCGTCATCTTTGGGCGGCTTCCACGACAACTGACAGCTATTCTTAGTTACTTCTGACACCTGGAGCGGCCCCTCTGGTCGGGACGGCTTTCCTAAGACAACTACTTCGATTTCAGCGGAGTCCTCGCCGACTTCATTAGTGACTGTCAGACGGTAGAGCCCGGTGTGCTTGCGCAAGCCTTCCTTAATAGTCACCTTGGAACAGCCGATGTCGGACTCGACTTGAATATCCTCCGCAAGCGGATTGTCGCCCACCACCCAAACTGGCGTTGGCGGCGGCTCACCAATGAATTTGAGCTCCAGAACAATTGGCGCACCCGCCTTTATATTAACGGCTTGATGCCCATGCGATCGATGCGCGGCTTAAGGAAGCGCGGCTTGGCTACCACTGGCCCGGCCGGGGCGCTCGGGTCCGAGCTGCCGGCTTTGTTCACCGCGATCACCCGGAACTCGTACTCCTGGCCCTCTTTCAGGCCTTCGACTTTTGCTTTCAGATCTTTCGGACCAACCTCCTTGGCAACGGTCCAAGTGGTTGATGTCTTGCTGCGACTCTCAATCACATATTTTAACACTGGCGAACCGTTGTCGTTCTTTGGAGCAGTCCAATCCAGCTCGGCAAAGTTCTTGTCCCAGTCCAGCAGTTTGCACGGACCGGAGGATCTGCGCGATCCCAGGGATCTCGAGCTAAGGTGGCTTTCGTGGTCTCCAACCAGTCCGAGTGACCCTCTGCGTTAACCGCCCTCACACGAAACTTGTACTTGTTGCCCTCCACTAGACCCGTCACCCGGCACTCCTCTTTTTTCACAGACTTAAAACGGCTTCCACTGTCCATCGGCAACGTCCATGAGCTCGACATCGTATGCAGTGATTGGCGAGCCGCCATCGTCTTCTGGCGGTCCCACATCAGGGTGCAGCCGTCGTGAGCCAGCTCCATTACGTCCAGTGGCTCACCTGGCTTATCTGGACGATCTAGTACCTCGAATTCGAATGGCACGACTCCTCGCCGGCCACTGTTGAACAGCTTCAGCTCTGGTACTTGCCCCGATCTGCTCTTGTCGCGCCCGTGCGTCCCAGCCAGTTCCTGCCGGGACCGGCCGGGGATGGCTTTTAGCTGCACCGTCTCCGGCACAGGTTCACCGTTGCGGATCAAGGCGACATTCGGTATGGAAAGCCCTTGACCGGGATGGAGCAAGAGAACGGCTGGCCCTTCTTGACGCGCATCATCTGGGCCAGCTTGCCGGCCAGACAGGGCGGCTTCTCGCATTCCTCAACCTGCATATTGCACTTGCAGCCGTGTTTGCCAACCTTGACGAGTACTCGGCCTCGTCATCCAGTTCGAGACTGTTGAATATTAGATAGTAATCGT